>JAOWAP010005775.1:0-12611 GCA_028565235.1 Hypoxylon lenormandii
GCGGAAGCCCGCCCACGCCGAGGCATGCTGCTGCTCTACGACAGGAGGGTGTTGCTGCTCGAGCAATGGGGGCTGCTGCTTTTCGGACCACGAAGGCTGCTGCTTCTCAGACCATGGGAGCTGCTGCTTCTCGGATAACGGCGGATGTTGCTTCTCTGACAATGGCGGGTGTTGCTTTTCGAACCGGACATGATGCTGCTTTGGTGGCTGGTGATTTCAATACGGGCAAGTCTCCGAGCATGTTGGAGGCTATTTCATGGCTGGGATATCTGTCTATCCACGCGAGAAGAGGCGAAGGGGCAGGACCTCAGGAAATTGATTGAAGTGTAATCGTAGCGTTTTAGAACACCTGACTTATTGAATTAAAATGGTTTCTTTTCTGTCACTCGGGTGATGCTCGATGGTCGACATGCTCATATAGTAACTCGGTACAAGGTACTCGAGGACGTGTCCAGGTGTTAAACAGGGGTCGATAGTATGTACCTAGTAACCTGCGAAGAGCGTATTCCCCCCTTACGCGCTACTTCGCTCGGTGTAAGCTATGAGTAAAGGGATGAGAGGACCCCAATGTTTCACCGCGACGCCAAGTCCCACCTCGGGCTCGTCAATTTGCGAAGAGGCTTGCTCGCTCAGCCATTCTCGCCATTCCACATCGACCAACGGCCACCTATACGGGATATGTCAGCTACGCCACGTCGAAATAGGCAGATACTCGATAGAAGAGATTCGGAATATAACATACTCATCTGGCACCCCGTCGGGGATATCCTGTCCCTCTTGCCGACTACTCGCCCATAACCTGATCTGCCGCAGTCGCTCTTCAAGCATATGGCACCTTGAGCCGGAATACTCCTGGCAGGCTCCAATAAGAAACTTCTGATCTTCAAGGCATGGGCCGGCCCTCTTCGAGGCCCCTGGGCTCACCTCCAACGATTCAAGCACATCCCTAACCAATTCGAGTTCTTTTACGGTTGTCTCGAGGTCCTGTTGTATGAACTCCTCGGCGACAGCGAGCCAGTCGGTGTCTTTCCGCGTCATCTTGTTTATTTCTTTATCGGCTGGTAATAGTAGATCAAACTTGATGCGGTAGTTGATGAGCTTAGAGGAGAGGGGAGATATAGCATGATGGTTAAGAGGCCGGAAGATGCTAAATGTTTTCGTCATCTTTACCAATGATATATCACCCCCAAGAATGGTACGTGGCGTTTTTGGTTTTAAATGTTTTCAGAAAGAGATGAAATATCATTAAATTCAGTGTGATAGATGGAAGCCCTTTGTTTGCCTTTGCGAGCTTCTTCGGTCGGGTTACACACGCTACATGGTAGGGAGGCGTCTCAGACAAAGGAGATACATTCTTAGACGAACATATCTTTATATACGTACTCTTTGGAAAAGTCGTCATTTCAAAGCCATAGTGGTCTATTACTGAGAAGTTGTAGAATAGATACCTCTTATGTTGCTTGCGTGGTCCATTATCTATAGTCGTTTTAAATTTTTACCATTCACAACTAACTCATCTCCCAATTTGAAGAGATACATATGGTAGATCAATTGCCTAAATTCAACGATTAAGATGTCATTGTAATTAGTGATCTGCTCCTGTCCCCATGAAGGGTTACTCGCATGCTGAAAGCAACGTAGACAAAGGAAAAAACATAATGTATTATGCTCGACTATATCACAGGACAGGGCCTTTGTCTGGAGCAACAATGACCTTGTCTCGGAAGGGCTTCAACATAAGTGTTCCTAAAACAAGGGCTCATTTCATATATAGTACGGCTGCCGAACCTCGTGACTAGATAGATAGACAGGCTAAACATACTAGGAAGTTGCATTCGACCGTCTTCTACCATCGGCACAGCAAAACGCGGATTCAAGTAAAAACACAGCAGAAAATGTGTCAACAGTGGGAGATGGTATTGCATTGCTACGAATGCCAGAAGGAATACTACCGCGGGCCGCAGCACATGCCGTGTCCCGACGTCAACGACGGTAGACCTTGCCAGGAGCTCGTACACGGAGGCCAGGTCCTCACGAACGCGGAGACCTGCAACAGATGCCAGGAAATGCGGAGGGCCGAAGAGATCTGCCAGCAGAATATCTACCGCATGAAGCCGCTATACTGGAACTTGGAAAAGAAGAGGTCTATATGGGAGTCTTACTGGTGAGTATGTGCTACCTCTTAATATCCCCCCTATATCTCCTTCTCTCCCGAGACTGGAGAAGAAGGACGATATAATATAGGTAGTTTTACTAACCAGGATAATAGGAATCGCCATTATACGCTAAGAGGAGATGACAGGGAGGTTATTAAGAAGGCGAAGGAAGACCTTAATGACAGGAAGAAGGTAGAGGCATTGAAGGATAGCTCCACACGGCATCAACCAGCAGAAGCTAGATACACCATTCCTCTTCGCTAGCTTGTTCTCTACAGTACTACTGCATTGCCACCGCCTAGAGCAGCTGAGACATAATGACTAGCAGGTAGGTGCTAATTATAGCCTACTTTAGGTAGCCCTAGGGCATAATAGAGAATTAATACTTGTTTTCTTAACATGAAACATTGCCTGTCGTTGCAATACAAGTCACCGAACATTGCCATTTTTCTTAATTCTCTTGCAAGTTTTATTTATATACATTCTATGATACACCTACAAGACCCATCATCAAAGTGACGCCCGAATGCAGTGGCCAGAAATACCCCCCAACACGCGTTCATTTGTCCAACTCCGTGACACCAAACAATGCATATAACGATAGGTATAGATGTAAAGTCCACGTGAAATAGATGGTATAAAGCGACAGAGGAAAAATATCTTAGCTCTATATGGCGGGTATCATCTTCCCCAGGAGCGAAGCGCCCTTCCTCGTCGCCTTCGCGTCATTCCCCTTTGCAGCCGTCTTCTTTGCCGTACTGGGAGCTTTAAGGCTCGACAGAATGGCATCTTCATTTAGTTCGTCTTCGTTGTCGCTCTGGCTGCTTCCCATAGTCATAGATTCCATCGACGTGCTGTGGCTATGGCTGCTGTCGAGCGACTTGGAGTGCTGATGTCGCGTAAGGAGGCCGTTGCTCGGCGTTACGTTGGTCGGGTGAGGCGGACCGCCGACGAGCGGCAGCCTACGCTTGCTCTTGCCCCAAGCCGACGGCGTGCGCATCAACATGAGGCTCTTGCTGCGTTTGAGCTGAGGCACTCGCTGCTTCGCGATTATCAATTCGTATTGTTGCATCATCGTCGGGTGGTCGATGATCTCTTCCATGGTGAAGACCGTGTGGCCGGCATCTGGAGAAGATGACACGTGCTCGGTGTAGTACCTAGCGAGCTCAGCTGCAGGCATGAGTGCGCCCCAGACTTCGTAGAACGGAACCGAGCGGATATCGTTCACTTTGAGAAGATTGGCCTCGAGGATCGTATCCCACGCTGCCGAGATCGTGGTGTGGACAGCTCGAGCTTGATCAGGATCGACTGATTCTACGGTCGACGGCACGCTGAGCTCCCGCTTCGGTGCCGGAAGTGGGATCCTCGACGTGGAATAATTGTCGTTGAGACCTTTTAGGATCACCGGTTCCATAACGAAAGCGGAGGTGAGGAGTGAGATGATCGAGCAGAGCATCTTCAAGACATCCTCTGCAAAAGAAGGTTGCATCTTTTTCTCGCAGAACGTAAGAGATATAGTAACGTTGGTTGATCCGGATACAGCCGACTTGATGAAGATATCGGTGCCTTGGTAGTTAGATTCAACACAATCTAGCTTGCAGCTAGCATTGCCAATAGCGAAGTCGATCGGCTTTCCATCTTCGCCTTGGTTCTGATGATGAACCACGGTGCTAAAGCGAGTCCACGACGGCCAAACAGTACACTTCTGAACAATATCAGAAGTCTGCATGTTCTCGTGCGGTATGCTACCGACATGCTGACTTTGGATACTTCTGAAGTATTCATACGGTGTGATTGGGATATCTGGCAATCGCGTTCGCACGGGTATAATGTTCCCTAGAGGGCCGACAACGTCCGAAATAGACCGGCCACTTGCGAGGTTTAGATTCTTCCCTTCCATAAGCTGTCCAAAGACGACATCGTCAGTCCCAGACAGATTAGAAAGGACAATGGACCATGCGCCCTTCAAAATCGCCTCAAATGGTATGCCTAGATTCTGTAGTGATCCGGTGGGAATTTGCCGCTGGAGAGTCTTCGAATTCATATTCACGCTTGCAGGCGAGGGTTGCGACACGACTTGCGTCATCGTCGCACCATCGAGTAAAGCCTTCCAGTACTCGGTCGCGCCGCTTGATGTAGATTGCGCGGCTCTTACCACTTCGCAGAAGCCGGGGCGTCGAACGAATCGATCGCTGTGGCTGTAAAATCGATCAAGGTCCCGGAGAAGTGTAGGTAACGAGACATCATCATACTGTGCCCTAGAAAGGCGCATTACGAGAATAGAGCTCTTTCCAGCGTCAAAGTAAGAAAATTTGGTAATCGGCCGGCGGAAATCAACTGGCTGTGGCTGTTCTCTCTTGATGATTTTCGCGGCCATGTTGGCTAGCCTCCAGCTCTGGCACTGGTACCTTAGGAATTCTGGACGATACGACCGGAGAACTGTCTGGTACAGTTGCCGGCCATGACTTACGAATGCAGTCCGGAGGATTGGGTGAGCTTTAGTTAGCATGACGCAGGCATCCTCGAGCTTGTGCCAATCCAGGGACCCGGTAATGTTGATAGTGAAATAGTTGACATTACCGCGGCTCTGAAGCATCCCCGACTCGACGAACATTGTCTGGAGGGATGATGCCTCGGCTACGTCTTCAACCAGGGATTTATCTGGCACAAGCTGCGGTGCAATCGTTTCGCTGATGAAGTCGTTGGATGAACTTGACTGCGTAGTTCTAGCTTCGTCGATAGGCGAAGGATGGACCTCCGTAATAACTCCCTTACACAATTCAGTAAGGGGAGTATCCCGGAGAACGTCGATGATGGATATATTGATGCCTCGCCCTCGACATTCGATGATCAGGTCATGGGCAAGAACGACGTCGCCGCCTAGACTTAAAAAGCCGTCGCTGGCTACAATGGAGCTCTCCTTGATGCCAAGGACCTTCGCCCAGATACGCCGCATCTGCTGTTCGACTTGAGTTAACGGGAGAGGCTTGAAACTACCATCCTGGACCTCTTGTGGGTTTGAGACCTCCGCTAGTCCGAGAAGTTGCTTCCTAGATAAACCCGAGATCATGCGCTGAAGCTCTAGTCTGTTGACTTCCAACGTTGGAGTCAGTGGCATGCGTCTCACAGGTATGTACGCCGAGGGAACCATGTAGCTCGGCAAGGTTTCCCGAAGGACCATGTCCGCCATCTTCTTAGAGAGGTATAATCTCTCCCTGGTGACACGGCTGAGTCTTAGTAGGTCTTGGGTTCCTCGAAAGAGGCTATCCCCGAGCTCTATGAATGCAGCAAGGATCGGAGTCGAGTGCGGGTCGTTGAATGCAATTGTCTCTACAACGACATCGACTCCTCGACCAAGACACTGCCGAAGCTTTGGCTCAACATCCGAAATACGGAAAGTCCTGCCATCAATCTCCATCTCTTCGCCGACAACCGAGACGAATTCGATCTCGCCCTCCTCGCGATACCGGACATGGTGTCCCGTCTTGAGCAGGCGACTTCCCGATTTCTCGAGTAGCGTTTTTGCACGGGCTGTGCTCTTACCCACCCAGGCTTTCACGTCGGTGTCGTTTATATCGAACCCGCTCGCGAGTGTCGGTCCCCCTATCACAAGCTCGCCAAGTGCGCCGACTGGCATAAGTCGGTTATTATCCTCGGGGCTCACGATCCAGAAGTTACCGCAGAAAGGATTGCCAAAGCACTGAGAAGCCTTTGAATCGGTTATCTCCGTGGCGGAGAGCCCGAGCGGACAGGCTTCAGCGGAACCATATACCAGTAATACCTTGGCCTTACCAATCCATGGGGCATAAGCATCGCCATCAAGGTGTTGCGTGCGGAAGCAGATAACAGAAAGATCTGGTAGACTCTCCGGGTCCAGCTTTCTAGACAGCGTCGGAGTCAAATATGTCCAATTAACACGCATACGTCTCGCGGCTTCGGCAAATCCTGCTATCCTCTCTGACGCAGATGGGACACAGACACAACCTCCGTTAACTAAAGTAGTGAACACTTCAGAGAGAGCAATGTCGACGCTGTACGACGAAATTTGCATCACTCTACTGGACGGATTGAGCAACAGCGTAGGCCCCTGCCCAGCACACGCAGTTGCTAGGGCCCCGTGGCTGTAGGAGATACCTTTAGCAGTCTTGGAAGCTCCAGAGTTAAAAAGAATGCATGCTATCTCATGGGGGGCAAATTGCGGAGTGGTCAACTCGACAGTTTGTGCCGACATTGCCGAAACGGTCTTATCATTCACCACGATGGCCTTTACACCGAGGCCGTCAACGTGCCTCCGGACATCGTCGGAAAGCAACACAAACTTGGCATCGACCGTCTTGATCACCCAAGAGAACATAGATGTGACCTCGGAGTCAACAGGCACCAAGATTCCGCCAGCACTAGAAGCAGTTAATATAGGGTTTCATCGGAAGGGAAGTAAAGAACTTACTGAAGGACTGCCAGCATAGCAACGACGGCCCATCGACTTTTGCTGATGATTACGGGCACAGGGACTTGCGGCTTTACTCCAGAGGCCAAAAGATGTTTGGCAAGGATCATAGCTAATCTATGTAGATCGCTGTATAAGAAGTTTCCGTCCCAGGCGCAGACAGCTTGGATATCCGGATTTTCTAATGCTTGATTTGTGATCAATTGATGGACATGCGTCTTGGATACTTCGACTTGAGGCATGCTGTTCCATGCTAGAATTTGTTTGTGGTCGCGCATAGTAAAGAGATCTGCGTCTTTGACTACGCATGTCGGAGCGTCCAAGATAGCTTCAATGGCCCTTCCAAACCCACAAGCCACAGTGGTTGCTTGGTCGGACGTAAGGATGCGGTAGCCGACGTCGACGGTGACATTGCCATCGTGGAAGTACACGTCGAGATTTATGTCGTATTCCGAAGCTTGCTCGGTCCTGACGTGCCGGCATTTGGAACCCCCAGAGGCATCCTCAGAGGCGTATTCATATCCGAATGAAAGACAAGTATTAAAGAGGCGGCTTCCCTTGATTTTGAGCTCGTGCTCGATTCTTGCCACTGGGACATGCTGGTGATCAAGCACTTTCCGGCCTTCCTTTTCCGCATTTATTAATAGCTGCGCCATGGATTCGCCGGGAGGAATGTTGAGTCGGGATGCCAATACAGTTGAAAAGGACCCAACAGCGTTGTTCAAGCCATTCACGGGGAGGTCCCTGCCAGAGATACGGGAGCCAAAGCAAACGTCGTTCGTGCCGACGTAGGTTCGTAGCAGCAAACCCCACGCAACGCGAAGTACGGTAGATACGCCGATTTTGTATTCATTAGCGAAGGCTTTGAGTCTCTGGGACGAGACCTTGAGGTCGACAGATGTTGTCTCCCACTCGTTCAAGACTGGCTGCCTCGATACGAGAGTGGGAAACCGGCACGGTTGAACATCGCGTAAATGCTGCCTCCAGAAGTCAATACTACAAGTGGTTGCCTTTAGACATTGCACGTATTCGGTATACGAAACTTTAGGCACGGAGGGGACTTCATCGTGAAAGTAAACTTGTTCAAGTTCTCTAAAGAGAACCGTCATACTGGCAATCTAGATTCATAGCTGTCAGTAAAAGGAACATGGCTTGGGGTGTGCGGAGGACATACGTCGCATATGGCCTGAGTGCTCTCCAGTTTTAAGAAAGTCTTCCCAGCAACCTGGCAAACGACGAGCCTATGCCAAGGAATGCCCTCGTTTAGCTGGAGAGGGGGGAGATTGTCAATAGATGCCATCGCATCCTCGACGCTATCGTTTTCAAGGAAGAGCATGCTAGGTGAATGAGACCGCAGAATTATCTGGTCATACAGGCCGTCCTTGGAGACGCTTGAACAGAAAACAGTTCTCAGTGCCGAGTGTCTGTCTGATACTTTAAGCCAAGCGGCACAGATACGAGAAATGTCAACTGGGCCATCAGACGTATCGAGATCGTAAATCATCTGCACCTTAGAGCTCCCGGGTATTAGAGACTGGTTGGTGAGGATGTTTTGTTGAATCGGCGTTACAGGGTAGACAGCTTCGATATTGGAGACGTTGAGGTTGAGACTAGGTAGGATTTCTCTATTTAAGCGGCCAAGTCCCTCGTTCGTAATATCCATATGAGGGACGTCAGATAGAGATAGCTCAGGCGACTCATTTTGTAACCTCACAACAGCCTGACGCAGAAGCTTCTCGTATTCGCGTATCCAGCTGTGTATTTGCTCTTGGTGTCTCGAGTCCCTGTGGTAGAGGATCTTGATTTTGGTTTCGCCTTGATCGACTAATATCGATACCTCGAAGGCAGCGATACGTCCGACATTCCGTCCGATATCCGATGTGTTGGAAGCTAACGTTTTTCCGGGTACAGGAAGCTGTTCCAGGAGAGAATCCTGGCTCTGGACATTTTGCATAGTCCCAGCATAAGTAAACATAAGTTCGAGGGGGCAGTGCGATGAAGCGAAAGAGAGCGCCGAGGCAGCATCGATCATATTCGCCGTAAAATGGGAGGCACCCTTGCTGGAGATGGCACGACGCGAATCCTTTACGCGACCAAGAGCGGTCAAAATGTCATCCGTAGGGGTGATGTCTAAAACGAAGGGAAAGAGAGAGGTAAACCATCCCACCGTCTCCGACACATCATGTTCTGTGTCTACGGAAGCTCGATCATGTTCCTGGTTCCACAGAGTAGGGGGCGACCGCTCGCCAAAGATTCGTGCAAAGGAGAGCACGAGAGAGGCCATGAAAATATCCGCCTTCTCCATTTTCAGCGTCCGACAGCTAGCCTCAAGTATCGAGCTGACCTCCACATTGAGTGTAAAGCCGGCAGCTATCGCATTTCCGTACGTGTTAGAAGCAGTATCGATTCCCCAGTACCCGGAATTTTCCGCCGGGATATTAAACAGGGTGGTATCTCTAGATTCTGTACTCTGGAGACGATTCCTATGATGAAGCGCCCATTCTTTGAACGAGAGAGACGGACTAGACACAAGATAGCCGCTCGTCAGCAATCCCTCCAAATCGTCTGCAATGATGCGCCAGGATTTGAGGTCAACAACCAGATGATGTGCGACCATATAAAGCATTTGGTAGCCGTCGTGAGTATGGAAGTGGTGAGCAGCAAAAACTGGACCGTTCTCAATATCGATCGTTGCTTGGGCAATGCCAATGACTTCTTCGACTTCGGCATTCGTCCCGACTGAATAGTGGCTGAAATGGTACGAGGATGAGATGTCCGGCTCTATTAATTGACACCAGGAGCTCTCACTAGGTCGGAACCGGCATCTAAGCATGGGGTGGTGACCAACAATGGCCTCTATCGCCGCGCGCACATCATCGACGCTCATACCTCGCTTCAATCGGAATAATATACTTTGGTTAAATCTGTATTCGCCCGTCCGGGTTTGTCGTCGCTGACTATCGCGACCCATAGGTGCATGAAAATAGAGACGCTGCATAGGTGAGAGGTCGAATGTGTCTGTAGTAGCCTTGCTTGGTTTTCGAGAATGCGACTTGTGCGGCGTCGCAAGCGAAGCAAGCTGGATCAATGATGTCGCCTGCATGACATCCTTCGTATTCAGAGAGATACCCTGGGATTTACATTTGGCAACGAACCGGGCTGCCGCGCCCTCATCACCGCCCAGGCTTGTGAATGACCTGTTCATTCCGATTTCCTTCGGTTCGACATGCAGTACTCTGCTCGCCGTTTTCTGGAGCCTCCTTTCGATTGCACTAGAAGGTTGCTTCAAGTCTTCTCCCAGGTCAACTGACATGATTTGCTGATATAGTTCATTATTGGCATTCTGAATCCACGTTTGTAGCTTTCTTCGGTTATTTTTGCCAGCACCGTCGAGAGGCATCTTTTCTAGCACCAGCCAAACACTAGGAATGAGAGCTGGTGGGACTCGGGACTCGGCCGCCTTTCTGATCGCTGACAGCTGGCTGGTATAGTAGGGACTCAGAAGTTTGACTTCACAGTCCTTTGGCCCCTCCACTACGCAGCTTGTTAGAGTGACGAAAGCTACAAGCTGGCCCTCAAAAGGTCCAGCCCTGGGCTTAAGTACGGATGCCCTCGAAATATCGTCGTGTGCTGACAATGCCTGTTCAACTTGGAGGTAGCGTCTTCGAGATGGTCTAGGTTTGAGTTGGGATCGAGCGATAGTGGCAGATCTAGCCGGCGCCTTGGGCGGAATTGCCGGAGGCTGCTGTTGTCTGGATACCCGAGGAGAAGCACTTGGAGAAAATGTTGGTGAATGTAATTCGAGGGGGCTGATGTTTGTGTATAGCCTCTTCTCGGGTGTCCTAGGCGGGGTGAATGGTGTAACACAAGTTCCAAGTTCTGCAATAGTCTTGCAATTCATGATATCCTTAGTCTTAATGGCGAGGCCAGAATCCATACATCTGGCTCGTAGCTCCCGAGCCTTTCGGTGACTACCTCCAAGGTCCACAAATGATTCATCTAGTGGCAGCGAGCTGGTTTCCAGACCGAGGACACTCGCGACGGTGGTAGAGAGACGCTTTTCGAGCGAGTCACCCATTGACTTTCTCCACGTAGCAATATCAACGGGCGAAGAGTAAACCGAGGCCGAACTCGTAGATCCATTTCGTGTTGTCCTCGCCTCATCAGAAGGCGGCAGTGAGCCATTGGAACTTGAACGTGTTGAGCTTGATGAGTTGCTTCGATTGCGTATTGGTGTGTTGAAGGACTGGGGGAGCTCGCTCGCGTCGACGCCCAAGGCATTAGCCAGGGCTGATCTCAGGAGATCTCCGGTATCTTCCGACTTATTCGTAGCAAGAGAGGTGTCGATGGTAAGCAGCTGCCTCCTCTTTGACATGTTCTTTACCATACTAGGCAGACGAGGCTCATCGTCTGCTCCGTCGAATTGGTCATCGAACATCTCTACCGAGGTATCGGTTGAAGAAAGTATCAAAAAACTATCTTCTACTAAAGCAGTCATTTCTAGATAGGCATGGAGAGGGAGAGAGTAAGAAAGGATAACTAAAACGGAGGGTAACGATGAGATTGGATATCCAGGGAAGCGATTAGCTGAGCTGAGCTGATCTGAGCTTATGCCCTCTCCTTACTTCGATTGAGGAAGCCTCACTGTCGTACTAGAGCAGTGTTTGTTACGTGTGGAGTGTTGGAACTTGGAGTTAAGGACTGTTCACGTAGGTTCTAGACTTGTCAAGGGAAGAAGACCTTCGAGCTAAGCCTTGATGCGTGACGGTGTAACGTAATTACCAGGGACGTCTGATATTGAGAGGGCAAAAGAATCGGAAAATAGGATAGTAGATGAGGAATAGGACACCATGACAATTATTTAGCTACGCCGAAGTGACATATCTAGACCACACATTGCGATTTGGCGCCGCACGTCGACAGGCATCATAGCCGGAATAGTATCCACTGTATGAAGTAAAAAGAGACAGAGACAGATAGATAGAAAGAAAGGAAGAAGTATGGAGTACCTTCGGATCTAGATCCATACCTTCTGTGCATACATACAGAAAGAAACGCATGTGCGGATTCCATTTGCACATAAAAGTGGTATCCAATGACATGATGAGACGAGAAGGTATGCTTCCTCGTTAGACTTGTCAGATCCTCGAGACCGGGACCGGGTACTAATGGATAGCTATACATACTGCAGCTAGGCAGATCCCATCGGCCTACCTAGTTACATAGCTGCAGAACCCAGGTCCGGTTGTGTACGGTGTGTGTGTTGTATGGACGGGCGATGTAGCCGTGCAGTCATGTAGTGGTGTAGTGGTGTGGAGGACCATGACCGAGGCTGGGGCTGATGGTGAGAAGAGCACTCAGCTGGGCTGATCATTTTCATGTACCTGAGATTATTGTACCGTACCCAGCTGTCAGGTTAATAATACGTATGAGGTTAATACCTGGGAGAATGGTGGAAATAGATTGCTAGAGGCTCGGCCGAGGGGTTCCCTAAGCGTGGCTGAGATCAGCGTGCAAGCTAGCAAGCAGACAGGCTAGCCACATGCTAACATGTCTAAAATAAGCAACAGCCATCATCTAAATTAGGCGTAGCTGAGATCATTACATCAATCTCGATCCCTGACTTTTTTCAGGGTCCTCAAGACTTTTTGATCTTTCCTTTTCTTTAGAGAGGTGGATAGCGAAGGATTCCATCCATTCCTATTTACATCACCAAGATTACCGCCTTAATTGGATCTGGATGTTACACAGAAACATATGTGTCTTATTCCTTTTCCTCACCGAAGGACAATGATATTCTCTTAAGTTGCCTAAGATAAAGAAAGAAAGAAAAAAAGGAGAGGGGGTTTGCACCACCAAAACCCGGTCTCTTACGAATACTAGACGTACGTATGGGCCATAACCTCATATGTTCATACGCATTCTCTATCTAGTATACGATCCTAGAAGCTTAGTATACTATGTGGATGTACACAATGATAAAGTAAATGGTCCTTTTCCTCTTCTCC
>JAOWAP010005786.1:0-12599 GCA_028565235.1 Hypoxylon lenormandii
CGACCGCATGCAGCTGGGCATACTGGTGGACCGGCTCCGCAGCCTCGGCCTGCAATGAGATTCCTGATACGGGTGGGGAGACTTTACAGTGGCTTGGGGGGAGGGGGGCTTTTATGGTACAGAAGCTTGGGATTTACGATGCGGGTTATGGGTACGCAGAGCCTAGACACCTACCTACCTAACTATGAACTTAATGACAAGAATAGATCTTGGCTCCTGGCTTGATTTGTAAGAGACATCAAGAGCTTCATCTTTGGAACTTCATGGCTACTCGTATATGCCAGTAGTACCTTAGGTACCTAAGGTAGGTAAATAGAAGCGGGCATCTATGATACTCCGTTAAGAAACTCATACTTGGCATGAAATCCTAGCCTTAGATGGAATACTGTCTCTACGAGCCGTTCATATTGTAAAATCTATATGTTGCTTAGCTATTCACACTGGAATGATTGATCCTGAGATGTTAAGGTACACCATAGCCTCAATTTTCTTCGTCAACACAAGGTAGTTTAAATACCGAAACTGCCTTGATTACATCACTAGTCGGCCTCTTCAACGCCAAAGAATGTTGATCCACCGATCGTAGCTCAAGTCAAGTCCAGGGCTTTCTGCATTTGGGGCGTGGTGACGGAGTAGCTGCTCTGCTGTTTCGCGAACCCTCCGCGCCTCTACTTTGTTCCACTTCCATGGTTCTTGCTGGTGTGCTTCGGACAGCTTGAACAGACATCTCACGTGCTCGGCAACCATCTGATCTTTTCGCATCTCTGTAATGGTGCTAGCATTGTTAAGGTGTTCCCTTTGCCATGTTAGCATATACGTAGAGTATGGTTCTCTTTTCATTTTACTCACACAGCAGCGTCGACCTTGCCTTGGTCCAGGGCCACACAGCCCAGTCGGTACATGCAGGCTGCATTGAACGGGTCCGTCTCCGACTGATCTCCCTTCAGCCACAGGTTCTTTGCTTCCGTAAAATGTGCCTCCGCGGCCTCGAACATCTTGTCATGACGGTCAATGGTTCCAAGGGCAAAATGCGTACTTCAAGGTCAGCACAATATAAGAGCGTCATAATTCTACGATATTCACTTACTATGCGGCCATTGCCCAATTGTAGGGCTCCGTAGACTCGATCTGATCCAAGGCCATGTTCACCATGCTCCGAGCGCGAGCTGAATCACCCGACCAAACAAGAGCCATCCCCATGCTCTTTTTGATACAGGCCGGCCATTCTCCTTTACCCACCGGTTCCTGATTCGACCAGGTCTGCCAGTGGTCACGAGCCCGCTCATACCATTCGATCGCTTCCGGAAACTGATTCAGCGTCGCTATCCCATTCGCAAGGTTTTCTGCAGCCCACGCAGACTCGCGATGGTTGAATGGGACATCGTGGCTACGGATCTCGTAAGATTTTCTAAGCCACAAAACTCCCGCTTGCGGTTGGCCCAGACGGATCAACAATTGACCTCTGTGGGAAGTTAGTGAACCTTGCAGGGCAATGGTCCGATTCTCGGGAGACAATGTGTTTAACGCCATAGTGTTAACTTCAATAAGGTCTTCGAGATGATCATAGCTATTGATCTCTAAGAGATAACTATTTTCTGTTAGAATGAATACTGATAATGAAGCTGCAATGACTTGCCGTTGACACGCATTACTTAGATCACAGTAAGTAGGCAGTACAGTGAACCCGGGAGTCCTAGCCAGTTCTCTACGGTAGTAATCCTTGAGACTGAGCACATGCTGCAAGTATAAGCTGCATTTAGCCCACATCAAGTAAAGCTGAGCTATGTTAGAATCTCGCCGTGGAAACGCTTGAGATACCAAAATCGTCGCGTCATTGAAACTGCGTTGCCGTTCGGCGCTGCTCATAAGGTACTTGAACCATACTGGGACAAGACTAGGAAAATCCAGGGAAAACGTCCGGGATTTTTCGTCTCTTTTGATGAGCCCAAGTGTGAGCAGATTCTCGATCGCTTCCGAAAACCTGAACGCTATAATTAAAATTTGGTGCGAACTCATGATCTTGGCGATCACCTTACTGAAGTGTGTCTATGCAGGATGACAGAGCGTCAGAGAGCCTCGAAGTATCAATGGGCGCTTGTGGAATGCTGTCCCGAGAGAGGAAATATAGTACTCCCAGTATAGCACGGCTGTGTTTATCGAGCGATCTATATGTCATGTCCCAATGAGCGTCGATGGAGTTGTTCTTCTTATCAAGCCGCGACAGCGACCCCTTCAATACTTTAATTGCAGATGAAAAGTGGACTTCCAGGGGCTGCCAGTCATCTTCTGTTGATGGACCTAGAAAAGGTAGACCTTCATTTCAGTTTCCCATCCGCAATTGTGGAGCGCTTAACTTACCAATAGGCTGAGATCGCATGAACACGATGACTTGAGTGAGGAACTTCAGCAAACCGAGACCAGAGTCCACATACGTTTCCTTCATTTGAGGGGATAAGGTTTGCGCGTCGGCAAAATGATAATTGAGGAGCTCGATCTTATGACCCACTTCACGTAGCCTTAGAGAGACTCGAGACGCTGCATCGATATTAGCTTGAATAACTGACATGAGATTTCAGTACAAGGTAGATCTACCGAACACACGACCTGGACTGTAGCAGACCTTAACTATGAGCCTCAATAAGCCCCAGAACATGGATATGTTGAATTTGGTGCCGAATAGTAAGGTCCAGTTGTCGAGGAAGGCTTTAATCTTCATGAGTACAGGTTGAAGCAAAGCGGGTTCCTGTCGACTTTTTTCATTGAGTATCTGCAGGTGTATCTGCAGGTGCTCTTGGAGATCATTCCAAGAACTGAAACACGCAACCTCGCTCAGGTCGTCTTTCTCAAGGCATTTACAGCAAGACTCTAGGCCTTCCCGCCACTGCCTGACCAACCGCTGCTCGCTAGTGATGGTAGACCTTAGCAGAGTGAGGATATCATTGATTTATGTGATACGTACAGATGAAAGGATTCCATTGAGAAGGTCTCTGTTGTGGCGTAAAATAGGTTAGTGGACGGTAGCTTTTGGTGTGTAGCTGCAAAAGAATTAAGATAGATGGTAATATTATGGATTCGGGTGCAGCTTTGGAGCCTCTTTATAACTTACCTATGGAGCGTCTAGAGCGGGTTTCTCGGGATACAGCTGTACGCTCTCTACTCATTAACTACGAGGCATGATGTATGTTGCCTAGCCCCTGAGAGGTACTCACAAACAATGATATATATCTTAACATTAGAACCTCTTGCTGTTCTACAGCCAACCTGACTCGACTGGCCTGTGGTTGAAAGTATGGGGTTGAAAGTATTATTCAATACGTGTTGGAAGTGCAATGGCTACAAGGAGGTAGGCACCTGGTATCAATAGCTTCCACAAACAGTGCTCTTGGTACTTAACAACTGTTAAAGTGACGGAGTTAAATGACTATTGCTACTACAGAGTCGTAAGTTAATTACTCAGGGGAAATAAGAGGTAAGTATCCGATTATCATCTCTACTATTTAATAAACACGAAAGTTGATAATCTAAAGTTTAAACCACTTTTAGAATTTTCCAGCGGTCCTCCCACCACCATTCGGCTCTGTTGTTGGGGACCTTAAACGGTAAAGGTCTGCCAGGTACATGTAATAGACGTAAGGGATTAGATGGCTCAGTTGAATTAGGGATGGATAAAAGTGGCTATGTATTGATGATTAAGGAAGAAAGTCAGGATTTCGCCACAAGGCCCCAGGAACTTTCTTAGGTCCCTTGTTTCTCTGACTGGATGTGGTTTAAACTCTACTCCTGGATTTGGTGTTTGCTCTCTGTGTTGGGGTCTAAGTACCGAAGCGCTTGCGTACTTTGGGTGCAGGGTTAGAGACTACGCCCCTAGAAAGGAGAAAGTTAGCTTAAGAAGTTGATTGGCATGGATTAGCAACGAATAACTGTAGGTAAGCTCAGCTTACTTACGCCTGGGTTGAGATCCATACAGTGATATCCAAAGTCCAATGCGTTAGCCAAGCTGAATCGCCGCGTGGTCTCCGAATATGTTATCGTGATGTTTCTCGGCGCGCTTGTACGGCAGTTTATGAGCTGAAGATCTAACAACGGGATAATTATTATGCTGGAGACCCTTGTGGACAAGTACTCCCATGGGTACCTGGCTGTCAGCCTGCTTACTGGTCATCATATTCTAATCATCTATCATCACAACTTGGAAAAAAGGAAAAAAAAAGTTGGCGGCGAGGTATGGATCTTGTGGCGATCTTGTGCCTCAAATTTCCTATGCGGGTTGCATTAGCTGTGTGACCCAGCTAGCTAATAAAATGTCGGCTCGGTCATAGCTGAAATAAAGGACGATCACTTTTCAGTCAGCTAGAAGGGGTATTTAATTTACTCGCAGGCGATATTCGTCCAAATTATCTAATACGGGCTCTACACTTGTCCTGATTCAGTAAATGGTGAAGCAAGACAAGCATAACATCGTGGAATCCCGATGCTATAGCTGCACGTAATATTGGTCATCATCACCAATCTTCTGGTTCGGTACTCCATTGGTTCGGTGCCTTACTCAGCGGCGTGCAGAATTCTGCACGTTCTCTCCCACCGCTGATAGCCTCAAGCCGTCAGCACGTGTGCCAAGAGCTGCAACCCCAGAATCTCGGGTAGAAGAATCCTTAGTCACGATCTTAGTCTTGATGACTACTCATCTTAGTTCAACTACAATGTCTCTCGGACAGGTCTCGAACAGGGGAGAAGGGAGAACCGGATTTGCATGGGTTATCTTAGTCACATTTGAGCCCACCGAGATTCCATGAATCTATACTCAATGTGGCTGCCGATCCGACCAGGAGCTTCAACATCGTAGAAGACCATTGCCTCCCCAGGTACCTTACCACGCATAGGAGATCTACCTTGAACTCACCGGCTGACCTTAGTAAGGAAGAGAACTTAGATGGTAATGATGACAAAGGCGACGCGAAGATGGACGTGCCTACAACAGAACTTTGCGCGCATTTGTCTTGTGTATAAATATCTGGCGTTGTCTGCTGCAAGACGGCGTTTTCCTGTCCAGACTCAAGCCTATCGACACCAACATAGCTCGGGGATCATCTAGATTGACTTTGTTAACATCACAATCTCTAGATCAAAATGAACTTCAGCCTGAGAACTGCGGCTTCGCTGGTGCTGGTAGGCCTAGCCAATGCCTTCACCTACGAAAGGCTGGATAAGGACAATACGGTATGTACCCTCTTTCGAGACTCACAGCTGAGTTGTTGAAGCCAAGCTGACTGTATTCAAGCTGCTCCTTATAGTCGACATGCAGGAAGGTCTCTATAGTCTAGCCCGCGACTTCGATGCCACCGTCTACAAGAATGGCATGTATGCTCACGCGTCACTTGGAAAAGTGTTTAACCTGCCCGTCGTCATGACCAGTTCGTCCGAAACTGGACCGAACGGCCCGCTCCCCGACGAGTTTCTTCAGTGGTATCCGAATGCGCCTCTAATCAAGCGCCAAGGCGAAGTCGATGCGTGGGATAACCCACAGTTTAAAGAGGCTGTTATTGCGGCGAACAAGTCGCAGATCATCCTGGGAGGCATCACTACCGACGTCTGTAAGTTAAATCCCTCTGCCTTTCTTCTTTAAGTCAGATGTAGACTTGTATGAGAAGAGTTCGAGCCCTTTCGTATCTGAATCGTGTACTAAGTATCCTAGGCACGACGTTCCTAGCACTGTCCCTACGTGACGCGGGCTACAGTGTCTGGGCGAACCACGAGGCTTCCGGCACCACCACGGGGTACATCCGCGACATGGCAAATGACCGTATGAGAGCCGCCGGTGTTCAGGTCGTGTCGTATTTCGCTATCGTCAGCGAGCTGATGCGCGACTGGCGAAACACCCCGGGAGCTGAGCAGATATTCCCCGTTCTGGACGAGTACCTGCCCGCTTACGGCATGGTCGCCAGAGCCCACAGAGCAGCGGTAGACAACGGAACTGTGCTCGCCGGTGAGGACATACTGCCTTAGATAAGGGTGGGGATGTGGCGAGTCGGGATCGACTGAGATTTTCGCTTGTGAGGTGGTTAGCTTGAAGAGAGACATGATATGGTAGGGTTGGCGAGGAGTGGAAAGGCTGAAGGGTGAAGGGTGTGCGAAATTCCATTCTCGAACTCACTTAGAGTTTTTTTTATAGCAATCGTTTATGATCCAATTCTTATAACTGCGGAATCCAATGCTTGCCATTAGGAACTATCACATCTATCCCCATACCTTTCTGACTTAATCTAGACCTTCTACCTCCGCTCTAAGTAGGCTGAAAATTACCAAGTCCGTGACCTTCCCATGTTTACAGATGGCATCTCTCTTTACTCCTTCCTTGGTATATCCTACCCGATTCAAGACCTTCATACTTCCAATGTTCTCACCGAACACACCAGCTTCCAACCTGAGTAGGTCGGGAAATTGCTTGAAGGCCCACGACGAGAATGCCTTGACGGCACTCGTGGCGATGCCCTTTCCCCAGTGGTCCTTTGCGACCCAGTAGCCGAGCTCCCAATTGCGGTAGTCAACATCCTTCCGCGGAGTCAGGCCTATACCGCCCGCCGGGGTGCCATCCGGGGTGCATATGATGAAGTTTACCATGGGGTCCGCCTTCGTGGCAAAGTCGACCCAGAACTTGGAGCTTTCGATCGTGTATGGGTGGGGAAAGGTATTGCGCATGTACGCTACGATCTCTGGGAGATTTGCTGCTTCTGCTAAGGGCTCGACATCGCTTAACGCGTATGGGCGGATGAGGCACTTGTCTGTTACCACGATGGGCGCGGGTGTTGACTCCGAGGTAGTGGTAGTCATGTTAAGATGAAGCCCCTGATTCAAGCATTGCTTATGAGTGGATATTTCGATGTAGCAAGATGGAATGGACTCAATCTGGGCTGATAACTAAATTGGGAATAGGTTGAATCAAGTAACTTACCGGTGGAAAGATAAAAATTATACTAAGGGTAACGGGATGGTCGATATTTAATATTTAGATACTTGGCTTAGATATGCTGCGAAAACATTCAGCCCTTGCATGAGCTCAATCAATAAATAAAGGAGAGGTGAGTTTGAAGCGAACTTCAGCAGAAGGCCTCAAGGGGAAACATGATACTATATAAACAATATTGAAGGCATTATGAGACTCATCAAATATACCGACTGACTCACATACCGTGAATATTTTTGAAGATGGGTAAGATCAGGATCAGCCTCAGCCTCAGCGACTGCGGCTGCCTGCATGGGAACATGGGAGCACCTACGAGATCCTAATCGGGGAAAGACTTCGCCGATCTGGAGTAGCACGCCAAGGCGCACGGGCAGGGAGCTCTAAGTGGGTCTTGCCCTGACATGGTGGCTCGGGTGGCGCGGTCTAGTGCCCAGGTGATGTCACTTAATGTCGCTAATATCGGCATCATGGATTCTCGATTCTCTCTAGCTCATCCGCCATTCTTTTCCTGGAGACACTTCACATGCATTCTACTGTACCTATATGCATTCCACGTCTGGTACCTGATGGCGTCTGCATGTAAATATGAACTGCATCATGTATATCGCGAAGCTCGCGAAGCCTTAATATGAATATTTTGACTTCGAGTCTACATATACATTTTCCACCACCGTTGTCCGAAATCACCTTAACCTTGACGGAAGCCGTAATACTAACACGAATACGCGCCGACTTTTCCAATACACATCCGCTCCCCTTACCATTTCCGATTACCCCTTGATCTAGCATGTCAGTTTGTATTTCCTTCCCTCGACGGGAGCTAGCGGCTAGCTTACATTCAACGCGTACTTGTCCGGACGGATCTAATTAATATGAATTCTCGTCTTGCAGTTGAGACGCCATATTGAACGATATCCCGTAACCAAACGATGTTCCCTTCGGGCTATGTGCTATAAACATGCCTCCCGTCGAACTTGATAAGCCGTCCGCGGCACCAATAGGCGCCGGGGAGTCCGACGCGGGCTCGCTTCGGATTCACGATGTCGAGCGAAACGGCCAACACAGCTCCGTTGTACGAGACCTCGAAGGCAATCTAGCATATCCTAGCTATGTTCCACCCGACGTTGAATTACCAACTTCGCGCAAGAGGGCTGCCTCCGAAGGAACGCCTGAACGCGCCGCAACTTCTGGTTCTATCGAGGGTCCTAAGAAGACTACATCAGAGCCTCTAGGCGAGCCGCGCCCCAAATTGGCAGAGTCTTCCACAAACACTTTTTCCCAAAAGGCGCGCTGGAAATCGACACTTTCCGCACATCCTTTCAGGAACCGTGCGGGTACTAGTACTTCGATGCTCGATACGGCCCTACGAAGCGCATACGATCAAGGCGACGACGATACGTCTGCCTCATCATCTTCCGAGACGGAAGACGAAACGAAAGATACAGACAGGCGTGCGGACAAGGGCAAAGGACAAGCGAAACTAAAGACACCCAATGACAGATTCCATCGTTTCCGAGTGGCCAATGAATTCTACCGCACCAAGGGTAAAGTTTCTAAA
This sequence comes from Hypoxylon lenormandii, assembly GCA_028565235.1. Classification (NCBI taxonomy): domain Eukaryota; kingdom Fungi; phylum Ascomycota; class Sordariomycetes; order Xylariales; family Hypoxylaceae; genus Hypoxylon; species Hypoxylon lenormandii. The sequence goes on from JAOWAP010005786.1 coordinate 8,520, forward strand.
AGGGATGGCCGGTTGAATATTACAGTAAACGATACTAGTAATACTGGATATTTGGCCAAGGCACTTGGTACCGCTGTCAAGAAGGTTGTGACTGGGAAGGCAGACGAGGACAAGACGAGCCAGCGACCAGCTTCTTCGCGACTATCCTCGGCGTCGACTGCGACGTCGGAGAAGTTGAAGTGGCCCAGGTTGAATATAGTCATTATGGTAATTGGTTCCCGAGGCGATGCGCAGCCGTTCTTAAAGATAGGCAAGATCCTCAAACAAGAATATGGTCATCGTGTACGAATTGCCACGCACCCTGCTTTTCGCGAATTCGTCGAGAAAGATTCGGGGTTGGAGTTCTTCTCCGTTGGTGGCGACCCGTCCGAACTCATGGCTTTCATGGTAAAGAACCCCGGCATGATACCTACGCTTGAATCAGTTAAAAAGGGTGATATCGGGGCGAGACGTGCTTCCATGGCTGAGATGTTTGACGGGTTTTGGCGTGCTTGCATCAACGCAACCGACAATGAGAAGGATGTCACCAACGTCAAGATGATGGGCGAGAGAGACCCTTTCATCGCAGACGCGATAATATCTAACCCGCCGACGCTGGTTCACACCCACATAGCTGAAGCTCTCGGAATCCCTCTGCACTTCATGTTCACCTTCCCCTATACACCAACCCAAGCATTTCCTCATCCCTTGGCAAGCATCAAGAAGTCAAACGTCGACCCTGGCTATACGAATTTCATCTCTTACCCGCTTGTTGAGATGATGGTCTGGCAAGGGCTCGGAGACCTCGTTAATGACTTCAGAATTAAGACCTTAGGATTGGATCCCGTATCTACTCTCTGGGCTCCTGGGGCGACTTATCGCCTTCACGTGCCATTTACCTATTTATGGAGCCCGGGACTCGTGCCTAAGCCTGACGACTGGGGCGATGAGATTGACGTTTCTGGTTTCGTTTTCCTAGATCTCGCCTCTTCTTTTGAACCACCACAGGATCTTGTCGACTTCCTCAACAACGGTGAAATGCCAATTTACATTGGCTTTGGGTCTATCGTTGTTGACGATGCCGATAGGTTTACCGAGATGATTTTTGAAGCGGTAGAGCAGGCGGGAGTTCGCGCTTTGGTATCCAAAGGCTGGGGTGGTCTCGGCCATGGCAACGTGCCAGAGAATATCCACTTGCTCGACAATACCCCTCACGACTGGCTCTTCCCTAAAGTCCGAGCTTGTGTTATTCATGGTGGTGCCGGCACTACCGCTATCGCGCTCAAATGTGGCAAGCCGACCATGATCGTGCCCTTCTTTGGCGATCAACACTTTTGGGGTTCAATGGTTGGCACTGCGGGTGCTGGGCCGATGCCTGTACCTTACAAGAAGCTCAACACGGAGAGCCTTGCGGACGGCATCAGATATTGCCTAACCGACGAGGCACTCGAAGCCGCGCAGAAACTTGCTAAATCTATTGAACTCGAAGGCGACGGTGCCAAAAACGCCGTAAGGTCGTTTCACCGTCACCTGACAACATCTGGCGAAGACTCGATGCGATGTTCAATTCTGAATGATCGTGTAGCGGTCTGGCGTGTCAAACAGACTAGCCTCAAACTCAGCGCTCTAGCAGCAGACATTGCCGTCAGCCGGGGGTTGATATCTTGGCGCAGACTGCGCCTTCTTCGGCATAAAGAATGGAATGATTTCGAAGGACCAGGCGAGCCTATTACGGGTCTCGTCGGCTCGCTACTAGGAACTGTTGGCGACGCCTTTGGTGGAATAGGCAGTGTTCCATATCGTCTGGCAAAGACGTCAAATAAGCGAGCTGAACGTAAGAAGCGGAAGGAGAGAAGGAGGCAGCAAAGACAGGCTGCTTCGGCTGAGCGCTCGGCCGGGTTTCCGTTTCCCAACCAAAGAGACGGTAATGCTATTACTGATGGGGACGGGAGAACCCGTAACGATGGAGGCTCGCTCCTAGCAGCAAGTACACCAGGAACAGCGCCCCTTCAACCAGCTCAAGAAGAATACCTAAACGACATAGAGGAGGGAGTTGAAAGAACAGGGAGAGCTCTGGCTCGTGCGCCTGTAGACCTTGCTCTTGCTCTAGCTCAGGGATTTCACAATGCCCCTCGTCTATATGGAGATGAAACTGTCAGGCGTCCAATCCGGGTAACAGGGATACGATCGGGTCTCAAGGCTGCAGGCCATGAATTCATCTACGGCATCTATGATGGAGTCACTGGGATTGTGAGACTGCCAATTCGCGGCGCCAGAGAGGACGGGATTAAGGGCGCGCTTGCAGGTGTCGGCATGGGACTCACAGGGTTCATATTAAAGGACATTGCGGCAATCATAGGACCCATCGGCTATACCCTTCAAGGCATTGCCAAACAGTTCGAGGGTGGAAAACAACCTGTCAAATACCTCCGTCGCGCACGTATCATCCAGGCTCAACGCGAGTTCCACGCTCTTACTGAAGGGGAACGTAAGACGGTTATTGAAGGTGTGCTTAACGGCTGGCAGGTCATGCGCCAACTAGCAGATACCATTATGAAGGAAAACGAGAAGCGGCAGCTTATACCACGTCTCACCGGGAGACAAGGTAAAAACACTAAGGCCAAATCCTTAGGTAAATACGGCAAGGGACCCGCCTTCGAGAGTGTCGCGATCGCAGAGAAAGCCATCGAAGCTATCAAGCAAGGCGAGAATATGGACGTCGCACTTGGAAAACCTAGGAAAAGTTTCGATTTAATGAAGAAACCTTCAAAGAAGGAGTCTGATCCAGGCATTGCGACAAACCCGACACAAGGAAACACAAAGAACAAGGGAATACTCCCATCAAGGGAAGAAGAGGAAGAAGGGGAAGACCTGTCCCGAGGAGATCGAGGAAAACGAGAGCCGATCATGAACTGAGGATTTAATTAGACCGTCATCAGCAAGCCGAGTATAAATAGGGGCTTGCTTCTTCCAACCTTCCCGCAGCAAAACCCATAAGCTAAGGTCGCGGAGCGAGAAGACTTCGGAGTGGTTTCTTTTCTCTTATAATTTCGTCTTTTAATGCTACGGATTTGGGCATCTCATTAAGCAAGGGTACGCGTTAGTTGATTGATACCACACACAACATGGATGGAGTCGGCGTTTTACTCTTTCATCGCGCTACATTGGAGTTCTTTCGATCGGCAACGAAATTGCATATACCCTCTAAACAATTGTTGGTGTTGACGTCTTGAAACGAGTAATAGATGGTGGTTACGAAGGTTATTAAATTCCGTAATAATAATAGGTATCTAACTCCGTTTACAATCCTCGTCTTGAGGCCCGTCTTACCCAAGGTATTTGCCGGCTATGACAACATCGTAGTTGTCTAATCAATCCACTGTCCAGCAAACCAAGCTGTCACCAGTCAAGAGATCCCAGAAGCCATTCACAAGCTTAATGTATTAGTGTAAGTTCTAAAGTCCTATCCTAAGATGGAGATCTTACAGATGTAGTCGATCAGCTAATTAGGTAAACAGGAGCTCGGAGAGCTCCGCTTACGTAACGCGACTTTCTCGTGACATAAATGAATTTGCCATCCATCTTTAACATATTGGTAACCACAGACATCTGGCCAAGGAGAAACTTGTTGAAGATTGCCGCGGCCTCGGTGCTCACTGTGCTGCGCGTAGTTGGGTCACAGGTATAACCCCTAATAAAGGACCAGCGGCTGAGCAAGACGACACCCACAAAATGTAAGAATGTGCTAACGGTATAGCCCGCAGCGGAAGATGCCCAAGATCTTCTAGCGATATGTGACGGACATTCCAGTAGGGGGAAGCAAGATATGCGTAGTCGTGACGAAGTTGGTGTAAAACCGATGACAATTGTTGCAGATACCTAGAACGACGAGAGCTAGGCCAATGAGAGGGTGGCAATCCATCGTAGATGGTAAATTAAGAACTCCAAGTAAAAGTTGCCTTAAGATGTGATAAAGATCAAGCGCGAGGTACCTAGGTAGGTACCGTGGGTAAGATGATCATCAATGCTTAACCTTTTTAAGGCCTATTGGGGGCAAATCCCCCTTTTAACATATAGCTAACCGTGTGGACCCCCTTTTAC
>JAOWAP010005806.1:0-12562 GCA_028565235.1 Hypoxylon lenormandii
AAAAAATAATAAATATTTTAATTAATTAAAAAATAAATAATATTAAAAAAATAATAAAAACGATATAAATTTAAATTTTATAAAAACTTATTATTAAAAAAATAATATTATTAAAATAATAATTTTTTTTTTATTTTTATTTTATTTTTTTTAATACGTTTATTATTAATAAAAGCTAAATGATTTTTTTTTTAAAAATAATAAGTATGATTTTAACATAAATAATTAGTTCTTATCTTTCTCGTAAAAAACTCGACTTCTTTGCCTCGTTAACAATAACCCGTTAACTGCACTTCATCGCTATTAAACCAATCATCCAATATGGACAAGCTCCTTTCGATCCCTGAGGTATCCCCTGAGGTATCTAGTGCTAATGTGGGCTTACATTTCAGGACGGTCTCTCCGCAGCGATTCATACCGTCGTGTGCTATGCGAGCAACCCGACAGCAGCCATGAAGGCATTTAGCGGCGCCGAGGCTCCTCCCCCGCACCCGCTTCTAGCGCACGTCTACGGTGTCAAGAACTTCTACACCAGCATCATCAGATTGTACGCTGCCTACAATCTTGCGAACCCCCTGCTGTACGACCTGGCCATCTGGACTTTCGTCGGAGTACTCTTTTTGTACATCACCGAGGTGTTCGTGTACAGGACTGCCAGAATCCGCGAGGCTTCTTTTGCGTGGGTGATCGCGGGTTCGTCCTTCGTTTGGATGATGTTACAGCGGGATTGGTACTTGTCGCAGTGATTTGATCGCAATCGGTCTATCTCGGTGCGCGCCAGTAGTGGGCCCGTTTTCCGTCGGGCTCGGGATGCGAGTTGTCAGCACGGAGTTAACGGATATCTATACGAAGTATCACATTTTATTTATCTATCTTATTCATCATTGCCATGTTCAGGCAGGAAAAGACTGCGTAATGCCATCGAACTTGGCAGCGATGCTACAGCTAAGACAGCCACAACCGTTACAACCACAGACAACTCTGCTTCTGACGAGTGCTTTTATTATCGTGGATGTTTGGTCCCTCGAATCATTCTTGCTCGAGGTTGTCCACAGGATCTCCAGTTGGTTACAGCTCCACGTTGCGCAGCATCTGTCTCACGTGGCTTCACGTAGTGCCCGGTGCCACCACACCGACCGGGCGAGGAGGGTATGTTGCCGCCCAATCAGCCCAAGGTTAGCCGTTGGTCACTTTTATGAGCGCACGTATCTATCCATGCGCTAGAGCCTACCGCCTTTTGATAGGACTTCCGGCTTACGTGCGCCCCGCATCCGCCCGGGAGACAAGATACTAAGGCGATAACTCTGGGCAATGTGTCAGAGCCTCACGCTGAATGATTCGAGAACCCTGAATTAACTAGGAAGCGACTCTATCTCGTTATATCCCTTTATTCCATTCGCCCTCGTCATTTGAACCACTCCAGTCTTGCCACATACAACCTCCCCATATATATATGTATATATAAGCTCCCTATGGCATCAGCGGTCGCAACAAGCACCAACTAGGTGACCCCTAACCTTGACCATGTTTTCCCGACGACGCTGGTCGTTTTCGTCGGCGACCCGCCGCAGCGAGTCGTCGAAACACCACAGAGACAAAGACAAAGACAGAGACAGAGACAGGCGCCGTCGTCACCCCAAACACCGCGACCCTTCCCCCGACGGGAAAAATATAGAGCTATTGGACCTTGATTACACGCTGACAGGCCGCCAATACGTCCAAGCTCGTATAAAAGATGCCATACAACTAAGCCACGTGGCAGAATTCCTGAAGACAAAATTTCCAGATGGTGACCAGCGAATTCCAAACGACGCCGAGGTACAATTTTTCTGGGACGGCAAGCGCTTGGGCGGGAACGTTATTCCGAAAGAGGCTTTTACCCTTCGGTACCGGATACTACCAGCAGGAGACGACGGCTCGCTACGGATCATTTGGAGAGGAGCCAACCTAAAGCTTCGCAAACCCCATTTGGACACCATTGCCCGTGAAGTCGCTACAGGGCGATCTGTAGGTAGTATACGAGAGACTGTTGCAGAACTTCTACGGGTGTCCAATAAAATTGGCAAACACTCCGTGCAAACCCCCAATCAAATCGTGATTGAGGCAACTGGCGGTCTAAGGCCGGGACCCTTGCCGGGCAACAACTGGGAGACACATAAGGTGCAGACATGGCTCTGCCGTTATCTAACTATCGACATAAGACAGCCTACCAACTACGTAGTTCTACGGGGGTTCAACGAACAGTACGTTTGGCACAAGCCGTATGTTAACTCCCGCGGATACGTAGATGTGTATGAGCTTAAGCAATGGTTGAAGCAAAGTGTGTTGACATCAGTCCACTCCCGCGGGCTGCACCGACGCGGTATCGGCGTTGGCATCGACATTGATGATATAAGATTGATGTGCCGCGGAAAGGTAGTCGGGAAGCATGCTCATGTTCGTCCTGGTAGGACTATTGACTTTGATGTGCCTCGCGTCGTGGAGGACAAGTTCATCCAAGTCGAGGCTTGGCTGGTCCCCCTTTCAGAGACATGCGTCGTGTGCAGTGACGAAAAGCGTGTTTCCGAGATGCCAAACCGGCGTCGGATTACGGCGTCCTGCGAGCATGATGCTACTATATGTAAGGAGTGCGTTGGGCAGTGGATAGTGTCGAGCATGGACACGGTTACTTGGGATCGCCTGAAATGCCCCGAGTGCCCGCAGCTCCTAAAGTACGAGAACGTCCGAGCCTTTGCTCCTCGGGACACATTCGACAGATACGACACGCTGGCGGCGAAGGCCCTACTCGCAAGTCTTCCTAACTTTATGTGGTGCCTCAACCCCAAGTGCAGCTCGGGCCAGATTTATCCAGTCGGCTGTGCTAGAGCGAAGTGCAATGCCTGTAAACATTCTCTTTGCGTACAGCATCACGTTCCATGGCACAGCGGGGAGACTTGCTATGAGTACGAAAGGCGAACTCGAAGACAGAGAAAGAATGACCAGGCGTCGGAGAAGCACGTCAAAGAGATTACGAAGCCCTGCCCGGGGTGTAAGAGAAACGTCAACAAGTTTATTGGATGCGATCACGTCACATGTATGTTGTCCTCGTACCCCTTCTACCTCCCTCAATAGTGAAATAGCTAACCACGTTTACAAGGCATCTGTGGTCACGAATGGTGCTGGCTGTGTTTCGGTCAATATTACCGCGACGAACACGAATTTCTCCAATGCCACCACACGCAGCAGTGCCGCTACCACGACAACCCACCGAACTACGAAGGAGGCAGGGCTTTCATCCCATTTTTAAACCCGGGAGGGCCGCATGGCCCCTTTATGAATGGGGCACTACCTCGTATGTAACGTCGAGCGCTGCTTTCTTCCTCTCCTCATCTGGCGCACGTTGGGAGTCATCGGTATTTACTAATCGAGCCTGTTTTCTTTTCCCGGGATTGCTTCTTCTGAAACTCGCTCATCCGAACCCCCTTGATCCCCTTGATCCCACGCTCGAGGTAACTGCTGACTCTCATTATAGCCAGAGAGCGAAGACCAAATGCTCCCCAGGGCGCACCTAGAAATCATCCGCCAGCTCCGGCACCCCCACGTCTGCCAAACCATGAAATACTCGACATGCTCATAAGGCAGCGTATATTTGATCAAAACAATTTGAACATGGGACGGCCGCGCCATCAGCACCCCCCGGGTCCGGATTTTGTTGAGGAGGCTCTGCTTTTTAACTGGAGACAATTGATGCAACGTGCCGGACGTGAGAGATAAGAGGCAGGCCCTTGCCGCGCGGTGGCGCGGAAAATAGGATTGAGCCGGCCTTATGACGGGACATGATTCATTGACTTTACGAATTTTTAATGCGTCTCTTACTCCTGGTCAGAGATATTACTCAGGCAGTGTTTGTATTACAATTGAGTCACACGGCAAAACATGTGCACTTCAATGACGTCTCAGCTGTTTGTTTATGTTCACTCGCCACAGGATCGGTGGGAACTAGCTAGAGGGGGGTGATAATAGCAATATAACTGTAGGAAATGGTTATGGAGGGATATAGGATAGTTTTAGAAGTCTGCTTCGATACCGCTCTGCGTAAATGGTGTACCTACTTCTGAGTAGCAATGTCTTTGACAACATAAATTTGGCCGTATAAGTCTGGTACATTGACGAAAGGTTTGACCTCAACGACATAGCCTTTGCCTAATTGCGCCTCGAGGTCGAAGATGGCAGCATTGAGTCCAGACCGTTCGTATTCTGCAATCGACATAAGCTCGTCCCGAACGTTTTCCATATTCTGGGGCCCGAGGTCAAACTCTGGGAAATTGACTGCATTTAGGTTCCCTTCTTGCCTGTCTCGAGAGCTAGAACTATAATCGGTATACATACGACATAAGCTACCTAGATGGCGAGCGATATCTTTAGCCACATACGGTGCCCGAGCTTGTATAGCCTATGCATGTTTAACCTGCTCGATTATCATCTGCATGCGAGCCAGGCTAGGTACCCAGCCTTGATAGCCAACAATAGGCACATCATCCGAATCATTTTATATTCACCTAAGTACCTATTTTAGGTATGTAGGATCACGCAGTTATCCCGCCCGCGCTGCAAACCACAAAAGGCTAGGAGGCCAGATGCCTACTTCTTGAATGCGGTACGAGCACTTGGAGTTAAATTTGTCGCGAACATATCGTAGAGATCCATTTCGAGAGTTCCTGGCATCTCCCAAGCAGGAAAGTGGCCACCACGTCCCTGCTCCCGCTCAAATATGACTTCGCCGATTTGCTTATTCCACAAGTACGGTGTGCGAAACAGCTCCTGGGGGAAGTACGATATCCCCTAGAAGTGAGCTTCGAGTCAGTGTCTTGATTTCTAGTGGTCTGCCGTGGGGAAACTTACCACTTTTGTACCTGGTGCGAAAATGCTAGCACTTGCCACATGTTCTCCTTTGAATGCTTCGTGATAAATCATAACACTAGCCGCGGGACCGGCCCGACTAAACCAATAGATAGATACCCATTCACAGACTTCATCATCTGTCCAGGGGTATCTGTCGGTCCATGCCACAAGTTTATCATACATCCAGGCCAAGAGTCCGACCGGACTATCTTCAAGAGCAATTCCAATAGTGGTGGGTCGCTGCTTTTGGATCTCAAAGTACCCATTTCCGTCTCCCTGATAGCTCTGGGCTTTCTGGAGGCCGACTGCTTCTGGACGTGTGTAAAGGTTCAGGAAGTGAGTAGCTAAGAACCGTACGAAAGAGACTGGTGCACTTGGTGGAGGCGGTGTCGCGACGGCGAGATTCAAATGGATTGCTCGGACTGACGGATACAGGCTTGCCATCAAGCGCGTGATAGAACTACCCTACATAAAGCAGCAGATCAGCAATAACTTCGGTGAGTGGAAATCTATCGTACTTACCCAATCACCGCCCTGTGTGGCGTAGATTTCATATCCGAGAGACTGCATCAATTCATGAAGGGTTTGAGCATATTGTTTCATGCCGAACCCAGGTTTGGTAATTCGACTCGAGAACCCAAAGTTGGGGAGCGATGGCGCTACAACGTGGAAAACTGCCGGGCCGTAACCGGTAAGTCCCGGGAGGATTTTGGTTACTTCGTAGAAGCTCCCCGGCCCTATCCTGGCGATTTAGCCCCTATTCTCTGAGGGGATGACGAGTGAAGTAAATGGTTTAACTTACAACCATGGACGAATAGCAACGGTATCGCATGTGGCTCAGGACTCTTTTGATGGAGGAAATGAAGCTGGAAGGCTTCGAACCCGTCTATAGAGATGGTGGCCTCGAAGTTGGGAAGCCGGTTCAATCTCTCCTCGAAATCATACCAATTGAAGGTTTCACGCCAATGGCCAACCAAACGTCGGACGTCCTGAATAGGGGGGCCTCGCTCTCCAGCGCATCCGTCAATATCATCTGCGAGTCTTACGTCTCGCAGCTTTCGATTGAGTCTCTCGACATCGGCGCGTGGGATATCGATCTCGTAAGGTCTAATGTTGGTTGCCATGATGTATATGGCGAGATGAGTATTGAATCTTGTTAGGAAGATGATCAAGTGGGAAGGAGGATGCCAGGTTCATATCCGTTTTAATTATTTACCTAAGGTACCTAGGCACAGGTAGGTGCTTCGTGTAACCGAGGGGCCAGGAGGTATCTGCCTCCCTTCCCTTAAGTACCGGGTATGTAGTATCGACGTTGGAGGCAGGGCGAGCACAGGGTAATTACCATCCATTTTACCCACCTACCTCCTAGGTAGTTGGCAATATTTATACGGTCATGATCGGCTCTTATGACTGGATTCGTGAATCGGCAATTCGTAAATACTTGTTCTCACACATATCTGTTTTCACGTATCAATGCATCACGTCGGACAGCGAGACGAATTTTGCCTGCAGCAAAGTTCGTCGGAAATCGAATTCAGAAGCTTCCTAACAAATTTCTATACATTATTTTGACATATGGAAGGACTTGCAGTTGTACGAACAACAAGCCCACGTCTCTTCTTTGTGCCGAATCCTTTATACTCCCAGTCAGCCAACGCATACATTAGATATAATAGCCGATTACTCCCATAAAAAAAAATAAAGCAGTCCCTAGCACATAAAGGTTAGCTTCATGCAGAGAAATTTGAACCTGAGATATAATTCCTACTTGTAGTACATGCTGCTTTCATTCGCTCTGATGGCGTGAATCTTCTGGCGACTTCACGCTGACTTATTACTTTGGTACCTAGGTATTGTAAGTATACGGAGTTTAAAAGTTGCTCTTGGATACGTACCTTTATCAGAAACCTTGAAGTATCAAAGCGAGTCCCCATAGAACAGGTAAAACGAAGACCAAAAGCACCAAGTTTGTAATTAACAAGGCGGCGATTCCATGGCAAACTGCTGATAAGTGGCTTAGATCCTCTGCGGCAAAATAATGCCACCAGCCCCAAGCGTGCGCAGTTGTGAGACACGCGAGGACCACGAAGATAACGGCAACTATGAAGATAAGAATGAATGCGCAGGCCCTGCTGTAATTGTTGTTGTTGTTTTTGTTGGTTTTGTAGTTATTGTAGGAGCGGTTGTAGTAGCGCTCGAACATTTCATCGAGCCCGCACAACCAGAGCCACGGCGTAAGGCACACCTTGCAGAGCAGATATAATAATACCAGCCCCAAGACGACTGCGCAGAATACAAGGCACCCTAAAGCCTGTCCGGCATCGGCTTTCTCAGACTGCATTCCGTGCGCATGGAAGTAGGGTCGCAACTCTAGGCTTACGACCGAGGCCAAATACGCGAAGCCAACTGTATCGGCGCCGAGGAGAATGCAAAAGAGGAACCGGATTGAATTCATGGCGCTGCTAGAGTCGGCGACTTGGCTAAAATGCGACGGTTGATGTGGAAAGGTCGGTTCGCTGCTGTCGAAGCTAATGGTCCGTGGGAACAATATAAGTTTCTTAATACCTGATTTAGATGAAGAAGTTAAAGAGAACAGAGGACGGGTTAAATACTCACAAACTCTCGGCTTGATGGTGGTGGGCCTACCTACACCTTCGTAGCAAAGCTACCTCCTAAGGGATCAAGACTTTATGGCGTGGATGTGACTTGAGGGGATTGCTATTAGTCAGGTTGATTATTGCGTGAGTAGAACTCGAATACATGTAATTACAGTTTGCTTGTCCGGATGGAGATTTTAAATGTTTGGTGGTAGTCAAGGGATGATCGAAGTCGAAACAAAATACAGGTTGATTTGACTCCGTGTGACAATGTGAAGCAATGTACGTGATTCACTGGTATGAGAAAAAGAAAAGGTAGGAGGAATATTGAGGCATGTCAGTACTTATATAAAAAGAATACTGAATGCTAATAATAGGTGCATGGGTTATATAAATGAAACAGTGAGTCACAATGCGCATAGTTAAGAAATATTAATGATGGCGGTAATATGATCATCTTAGGTATCAAAGGGTAACCGCAACTATTCATCTGGTAAATGGGACGGTTGACGAGTAACTCTAAAAAGGTATACTAAGTAAACATATACTATATATAGACGTACTCCCAAATGGAGGAGTCATATACTGGTACCTATTACTCACTACCTTGGGATTTATCAACTTTTGATAGTGACGACCATATTATAACCCTACAAGAATACTACTTCTTCGAGGTGTCACATAAGCCCTAATTTGAGAGTAGTAAATTGCTAGCGAGTAATGGTATTATCTTCCCTGGCGCCTAGTAGGTGAGGTTGATAGTCTTGCTTAACGCCATCCTATGGTGTATAAGGCGCTTCTCGTACTTGCGATGCTCCGTAGTCTTCCTAGCTCAAACCCCATTTGCCTCACCTGGCAAATGTTTTAAGGTGCGGATGTAGCATCATATTCTATTAGGCTATATAAATGAGTGATTCGAAAGTTGAAGAATAATAGCCTTAATGCTAGCATAAGCATGCTTAAAAGATTTCCCTCCTTACATCGATACCTAACCTATATGTAGGAGTGTTTCGAAGATTCACCAAGTCGTTGGCAGGGCTGCTAGGAGACAACGAAGGTATGTGACTTACGAGACTAGCGGTAGAGCCAGCACCTCTGTATGCGTTCAAAGGTGGCCGAGGAGTATTAATTTGAGATGAGGAACAGGGAGTGGCCTGTTTTGAAGCATGTAGTGCTCTCCGTACTTGCGTGTAGTTGGGCATCTTACACCGCCACAAATAATCCAAGTCTTTAGATCATCTCGAACACAAACCTTGGGACGACTTTTCTCAGTAATGTGCCTGGCTTGACCTTGATTCGCCATGGCAGCTAGCGGTAGGTTCGTACTGTAAGCGGATTAGGAAGATAACGAAGAACTTGAAGGGCAGTGTGGCTAGTTTCGTGTGTGTTGTATGTGATGTCCATCTAGAACTAGGCATCGTTTCTTTACTTTTATACCTAAAGCAAATTTTGGGGGGAACAGGCGTGAGCAACTTTTGCTCATGGCGAGAGTAGAGTACCATGTCCTTACCAACCTGGTAGCAATATTTACGCGGTAATAATCAGCTCTCGAGTCACTGTGTACTTAGTATTTGCTGTTTCCGCCAATTTGAGTACTGGTTATCACACATACATGTTCTCACGCTTCAATGCACTCGCGACAGATAATGAGACGAATGTTTGCTGCAGCCAGGTTCGTAAAAAAAGATAATTTCAGAAGCCTTGCAGGCAAGCCCTTGTATGTATTACTGCAATACATAAAAGAGAGTTTGTAAATGCGCGAACCGCAAGCACATATCTTGTTTCGGTGCCAAATCTTCCACACGCCCAACCTAGCCAGCCGGTATAGTCATCGAATACGATCGCCTATGACTTCCAAAATAAACGCAGTCTCTAGTACGGAAAGGTCAGCTTCGTTAGGAAGGCTGGGTGACAAAGTAGGATTTCCTACCCGTAGGACACACTGCTGGTGCTACGGCAACTATTTTCTTTAGTATCGTTAGGGTATAGACTTTTTGAAGTTGCTGTTCCTTGGATGCGTACCTTTGTCGCTGACGTTATGATACTCTCAGGGTCGGTCTCCAGCTACCTAGTAGGTAACCACCTTAATCACGCATCCAGCAATCAGGACACACGAGAAAAGCACTATAAATGCGATGGTCATGACGGCGAGTGCAAGGCTATATGCTGCTAGGTGGTCGAGACCCTCCGCGGCAAAGTATTTCCACCAGCCCCAAGCGTGTGCGGCTGTGAGACAGACGAAGACCAGCATGATGACGAATGCTGCAATAGTGAAGAGCCCCGCCCATCCACCACTGTCGTCAGACTCGTCAGACTGTATACCGCAACCGCACCCCGCGCAGCCCGCCCCAACGGGTAAACCCAAGAGCCCCAGTCCCGCGATGACCACCGAGGCCACGAGGTAACCGAAGACCTGTCGCGCATCGGCCGCCTCGGACTGCATCCCGTGCGCATCGAAGTAAGGTCGCAGCTCTTGGTTGATGACCGACGCGAAGTATGCGTTGCCGACTGCTTCGGCAATGACGAGAAGAAAATAGAACACAATGAAGAGTAAGACTACGGCCGATTTCATGGCGCTGGTGGGTTTAGGGACTTGGCGAGAATGCGGCGGTAAATCTGAAAGTATTGGTGCGCTATTGTCGAGTCTAACGGTCTGTGAGAATGGTAAGTTTTTGATACTTGATGTAGATAACTAATAAGAGAAAGATACGGGGAATGGAGAAGAGGTAAAATACTTACCAGCCCTCGGTGCGATGGTGGTAGGATTATGGCAAACCTACAGAGACAGGGCGAGGTTTTATGACGTGTATATGATTTTGGAAGATTGATAATAGTGACTTGAGGTTACACAGGTGTGTACCAGAGGGAAGATTCAGATGTTGGGTATGAGGTCCGAGAATTCTTGAAGTCGAAACAGCGTGCAGATTGCTTTTGCTCTGGTATGAAAAAAAAAAAAAAAAAAGGGAAGAGTATTGAGGTGTATGGCAGTACTTATATAGATAAAATATAAGATGCTAACGAAAGGCTGGGTGCATGGGCCATCCAGTGAATGGACGAGATGGTAGATGCCAAACGGATATACCTTAGGTACCTACATATATAGTCGAGAGGATTTGACAAGCAAATATGGTGGCATAGTAATCACCTTAGATAACCTTCCGCTATTTATCAGATGAATAAGACACCTGACGAGATGACTCCGAAGAACATACCAAGTTCCATCCATACAAGAGTCATCTGCTAATATTTTTACTACCTCGAGGCTAACTATTTATAATGACGACCATCTCTCAATCCTACTAGAACGTTATTGGCTCGAGATATGTGTCTGGCAGTCGTGGGCGTGGTAATCTAGGTAGTTAACGCTACGATACGGCCGACAAGACGTGTCTCATACTGGCGATGCTGCTTCTTCAGTCGGCGCCAAAGTCTTCCTCGCTCAAAGCTCGTTTTCTAGATTGGGAAATGCTTCAAGGCGCGGATGTAACGTCTCATTCTAATAGACTATCTAGACAACTACTCCAAATGTAAAAAAATAGCTCCAACTCTGGCATACGTATGCTTGGCAATTTTCCCTTCCTACATCAATATAAAAGAATGTCTGAGTGCGTTCCTGCTTGTTTTCGTCCTCCAAAATGAGTGGCCGTTTGGGGGAAAATCGCAAAGAAAAACATCTATTGATTCCAAATCCGCCATGACAATTTTCCTAACCCTTGTTTATACCGACTAGTAATGGAGATATCTAATGAATTATCGCTGTTGTGGTCAAAGTTGATGATTAGAATTGAAAGAGGCTCATCACTGTTGAGATGAAGCACCGCCTGAAACCCCCGAGATAGACGTGAGAGTCGTGTCCTGCTTCCAATGATTCCCAGAGGGAACGGGCTACCGCCGAGCAAGGATCGAGGAACATAAAGATCGTTCTCAGTCCAGTAAGGTCATCTTAGTTGTGACCGCAGTAACCAATTTGACTGTTCATAGACCCAGCGATGTCGAAAAGATCCGCCATGTCGGTGTTATGATTGGTAGGAGAAAGAGATGGTGCATTGTCCATGATTCCAGCGCTGGTCGCGAGAGGCTCGGTAGAAGAGAATGCGGGTAGATTGTTCATGAGCTCAGCACCGTTTGTAGCCGTGTTACCGTGAAGGTTGGCAGGGGAGGAAGAGGACATGTGTTCCGCGTTGCTAGAGGCGCTGATCTGAAGGCTGGCATCTCCATGCACAGCGGAGGAGTCATTGCCGTTGATAATGCCGTTGAAAGACAGGTGAGGCGTGTTGGTTAACATGAGATATTTATTTGATTCGCTTTACATTGAGCCGGAGCATCACGAATGATCACGATACAAACCAGAGTCAGCAGAGCACTTCGTATATCGTATAGTCAGCAAGGCAAGCAAGGCGGGAAAGTTCATGTCAGCTCATAAACCTAGCTTGGATTGCTTGAGGGACATTTCGATGCTTGCTATGAGATAACTGGAAGATGACAGAAGGTGCTCAAGAGCGACGACGTTCAACATATTAGTAATGATAATGCTACCTATCACGGTGCGACGCTTGGCGAGAAAACTCCACCTTCGCGATTGGACCTATCCGATGTCGTCAGTTCGTCCCCCCGGTCACCCTAAAGGGCGCGGATTATTAAACAATCTCAAAACACCAACCTTTTTTTTTATTTCTTCTTCTTTCCCTTAGACTTATCACTCTTAGATCAAATCGTGTTGAGTGAAAAAAAAGAGGCTCATGATGGATGAGAGCCAACCCCTACTGCAGGATGTCAACTTGGTATACGACGAGAGACAAGCCATTGTTCCAAACAAGGACATTGTCGACTTCGACCCCAATGGCGACGAGGAAAACCCGATCGAGTGGCCCACGGCCTACAAGTGGGGGATTGTGTCTCTGCTGGCCTTCATGGCGTTCACTGTGTACGTGTCACCCGGTCCTCCGACTCCGAACTTCTCGCCCCTGCTAATTTTCCCCCTAAAATAGAACCTTTACCTGCATATCCGTGGTGCCCGTCGCGTCCCGCATCGTGGACGACCTGGACCACGGGCATGCTAGCAAGTCCGCGAGCGTCCTGCTGGT
>JAOWAP010005817.1:0-12554 GCA_028565235.1 Hypoxylon lenormandii
ATTACAAGCACTGGCTGACGCGCCCCCGTAAAGGGGGCACTGCGCATTAATTAGGAAATCAGCTGGAGTCGGGACTCGTCCCGAGGTACTCCCGAATAGGAGGACCCTCCATACAAAACCAAAGTAGCCTTCAATAAGGAGATATACTTATTAAGTAAATATAACATGCAATAATAAGATTTGTCTTTCAAAACTTGATCTTTCACCAGCCTTTATACAATGCAACTAGGCTTATTAAATTCGCCTTATTGAGAGCTTCAAAATGATATGTTTTACTAATTTATCCAATGTGTTTGGGCCTAGATATTCAGGTTGGCGGTTATACCTCGGAGCCAGTCCCGACTCGTGCATTTTCCCTAGTTAATGCGCAGTGCCCCCTTTACGGGGGCGCGTCAGCCAGTGCTTGTAGGTAGGCAACACACGTATGTGGCAACTTGATTAGCATCCCACTGCTACGATATTATTTATAGGTTATGCCTTTCGTATAGTCCTATAAATGCGACTTCTTTT
Source organism: Hypoxylon lenormandii (assembly GCA_028565235.1). Classification (NCBI taxonomy): domain Eukaryota; kingdom Fungi; phylum Ascomycota; class Sordariomycetes; order Xylariales; family Hypoxylaceae; genus Hypoxylon; species Hypoxylon lenormandii. The sequence goes on from JAOWAP010005817.1 coordinate 511, forward strand.
CCTCATTCCATCACCGTGCTCACAGATGAGATGCGAAGTTTCTCATCAAATCTGAGTGAAAAGAGATATAGAAGCTGGGACCGAGATAACTAACAGAACCTATCATGACGCAGGACCAGAAGGCACCAAAGCAAAACAACGACGTCGTCGCGCAGGGAGCCATGAAGCAAACTGTACTATGCAAAGTAGACATATCTAATGGTAGGCACTGGGTCCTTTGTCTTCCAAACTCAACCTTCCCTATCTATGTATCTAGGTAGACAAATACGGCTAGCCCCCGTCTAAATGGTCAGGGGCCGAAAGGTTCTAGGCCTTCGACCTCTGACCGAAATCTACTTACCAGGTACTATTGCTTCGATATCATGTTCTGCGAGATCTGCCTAGATTTCAAGATACCAAGCCTAATCCTAACGTGTGGTGAACAATTTAGCTATTCGTCCTTTTAGTGCTAGAAAGAAACTACCAAGGAAACTGGGTACATTGTATTTAATCTGCCAATATTCTGGCAAGTACGATTCCATGACTTTTAGAGGCGGTTGCAGAAATGAAAAATATACTGAACTATACCTAGGTAGTTACTTTGATAACTTATATAGAGCTGTGCTATTTGTAGAGTGTTCGTGAGGTGTCGTTTAGGCAGCTGGCGACTTGTCCGCCGGACCTTCGGTGCCATGAGGACAACCATGCGATAAGGGAAATAACTTTATTGTTGCGCGAAGAGCTATGAATATAGGGGGTTACCAAGCTCCAGGTATACGCAAGAGATAAGGACAAAGGGGTCCATCTCCTATGCTATCTATTTCTTCGTACTAGCAGACCCGTAGCACCTATCCAGGCGATAGGATGACCAGCAGACTTGTAACCTTACTCTGGTGGCAAGGACTAAAACATTGACATTCGGATCAGGACTGTAAGTACCATAGCCCTCATCACCTGAGTAGGGCTACGGACCTGTTGGTTACCCTTAGGGCCTAGATATGAGCCAGGGGATCCTTATAGCCCGAACAGAGGGCTAAGTGGCCTGGATAGGGGATATGGGCTTATAAGTATGAAGGAAGGGATGAGCTCGGGAGCTAGGCCTCCTGGTGTATAGGTCCCTTTGTCCTGACCTCCTATATATATAAATGGGGTTTGGTGGCCCCCTAGGTTCATAGCTCTTCGTGTAACAATATAGTTGTTTCCTTATCGCATGGTTGGCATCGTGAGAAGGACTATAAGCCATTCCGGGGATAAAGATACACCTTCTAAGGCATACTTGGCGCCGCACATGATAGTGTTAGCCCTCCTTCATAGATTAACAGGTTCTTGTTTAGGGGGCCGAAGGTCAGATGGCTGGAGCTCTGTGTGAATAGCTTTAGATAATCCTTATTTCGGAAAAAGAAATAAAAAGCTTTAAATATTTTAAACCCAAGAGAAGAAAGACAGAAAGAAAAGAAGAAGAAAGTACCGGAGTATGCAGGGTGATATTGCCATCAGTTACAAAAAGGTCTCTATGAACACTCTCTGCAAGAAAGAACATCCCCACAAGGTACCTTTCCTTAGGTAGGTACAGGACCAGCTACTAGTGATCGGCTTCTTACATGATAATGAATATCTGCATATGAAGGTAGGATTTTATTATACGTTGTTGTAGAATCCATACAAGACCAATGCTTCCTATCGAAACTTGAGCTCTATATATCGCAAACCGCCCCCAAATGAGAGGTTCAAATTTTATTTACCCGTTGAAGATATCTATTCTCGGCAACCGGGTCCCGATTGTTAATCAATTTTAATTTCCTAATGTGATAACCAGTGCTACGCAAAGGTTGCTATATGTACACGCGCCGCACCGATGCAGTGCGAGCTCTCCAGCCGCTACCCATCTTGTTTCATGATTGAGCATTTCTTAGCAGCCCCTATCATCCTTCGCATATAGTTTCAGAAAGATTTGCGAGCCGGCCACTCATATGACAGTTTGGGGTAGTTAGAAGTTTTATGTTACAGTTTAGGTAATATCGAGCTGCTTCACATGTCACCTATTATCCATCCTTGTATATATTTTTATCCCACTTGAATCTTATAACTTGAAGCCTCTTTGCGCGCCAGTGGATTGAGAAATGTAAAACCTGGACCTTTCTTTTCCGTATTCAAATATTTAGATTCCCCGATCGAATATCTATAGCATCCCCTATGCCTTAAACAGGTGGTCAACCAACAGTTCTTCATTACCCTGCTATTCAGAAGATTCACGCGGTGTCAACATGGTACTCAATCGCATCAAGAAGTACTATAAGAGAAAGAATCGAAGGTCCACGAAGAAAACAAACCGACAGCAGGTCCGAGTTAGTACCGTCTCGCCTCTCAGCTCCAAGAACTACATTGTATCGAAACGCGGAAGTAAATGGGCCTGGGAGATCGCTGCTCTGGGCCTTAGCATGAGTGCCGTGTCGGCATTGGTTGCCCTTCTCGTATATGTAGATGATACACCGCTGGACCATTGGAATTTCTTCATCTCATTAAACGCTCTTGTCTCTATCTTGGCAGCAATATCAAGGGCTTCCCTAGGCTTCACTATCAGCTCATGCCTTGCTCAAGCCAAGTGGAACTGGTTTCGAAAGCGTTCGGATAGCCTGATCGGATTCGACAGGTTTGACGATGCGAGCCGAGGACCCTGGGGGAGTCTCTGGCTTATCATTTGGCTTCGAACACCGTAAGTTTCCCATAAGCTGCGATGAATCCGATAGCTAAGCAACTGGTAGACATTGGGTAGCGATGGGCGCAGTGGCCACGATAATGCTCGTCGCGTTTGAACCACTTCTGCAAGTTATCGTATCTTTTAGTGGCCAGTTTCAGGTTAGGCATGGCGAGTCACAGGCTACCATCAGCCTCTGCACCTATCTCAATATCGGGATCTTTAATATGAACACGATGGAACCACCAATAAGGCTACTGCTGGCCTCATTGAACGAAACTGTCTCTCTTCAGCATTTCTATTTTGAGCCAGATGAGGGAATGTCATCCGCATTTAGTAGCGGTTTCTACATAATATCATCAACCGACTCACTCCCGAGCCCAACATTTTTATGTTCTACATCGAATTGTACTTGGAAAACTTCTCCGACGATCGCTATCTGCAGTGCATGCAGGGACGTTTCGAGACAATTAAATCGTCTATACCACTATGTGGATGACCGATATTCTGTTACTTATGCTCTTCCTTTTGTCAATATTACAAATCGGGCTGAATCCACTGGGATGAATGTCAACCTGGTCCATATGACTGCTACACGGCTTACCGATTCTCAGCATACCATCTCATTTAAGAATCTCAGCACTATGATCACTACGGTACAGGTCTTGAGGGCCCAATTTGAGACAGATTGGCATCTACGATGGGAAAATATGCCTGTCACGGCAACGGAATGTGCTCTTTACTTTTGCGTCAATATCCTCGAGTCGGCTGTTGAGAATGGTATTCTTCGAGAGCGGGTAGTCGCTTCCCGGCATCAGCGAGATATGGATTCCTATCTGAATGTGCAAACAAACGACGGGAGTGGTTTCAGTGCCTACGAAGCTTGGAATAACTATTCTCTTTATTCTTCATATGGAGACTTCGTTCGTAGTAACCTCTTGTTCGATATAGATGACGACGAACGAAAGAGATACAATCTAGAGCACGCGCTTAGCTTAACACAGAATTCTGTGGGTAGTGTAGTGCACTATATCAATGACGAAATCTTCAGCGAAAATATGGCTTGGCCTCATGGCAAGCTACCTATCGAACAGACACTACACGAAAGGCATAATCTTACAGAAGTTTTCGCCAATATGGCCCAGCTCGTCTCGAATTGGATAAGAGACTTCCATGGAACGTCAAAGGCGGGTAACGAACAGGAATGGGAGATCCATATTGAGGTCAAATGGTTTTATATTGTCCTCCCAGCGCTTACAATTAGCTTTGGATATATGTTCAGCGTATGGATAATACTCGAGACACGACAGTTAAGGCTGCAGCCTTGGAAGACGGATATGGTAGCAACACTAGCTCATTCTGCGGATGTAGAAACAGGTGCGCAGTTAATGCGTGCCAACAGAAAGGGGAACCTGAGAAAGGTTGCGAGGAACATGAGAGTTGGACTGGAAAACACGAAAAGGGGGCTCGAGTTACGGATCAAGAAGGGCTAACGTGAAGCGAAGAAAAAACATAATTCTATAATAATAAATGATAGATTAATTACCTAGATAATACTCACAAAAAATAAAATCAATTTGAAAGTAAAATGCATTTAACTTATAAGACACATACTTAGGGTAGTGTAGCTTGAAAGTAACATGAAAGAGAGCTTATAGTTAATAATGTCGTGGCTACGTGTAAAGGTAGGGACGAGTAGCTAGGAAAAATCGCTCGTCTTCGCAATGTTCCAACAAGGTTGGAAGAAAGGAAGGGCAATAAGTGGATAGAACTAAATATCCGTCTAGTGCTGGAGGGTTATGGCTTTGTTAAGAAACATTTCTGAAAATCAGGATTCATGTAATTAAGCAATAAACATCTCTTCAATAAGCCACTCGGAAGCAACACTTTGCTCGTCAGGTCGAGTCGGCCGAAATTTTCATTCAATCCAGAGCTGGGGGTCTTCAGTAAATTGGGGCATTGGTGTCGTGGTCGGCCATTCATACACGCCGCGCCATTTCCATTTGTAGCTCTGTTGAATTTCGTAAGAAAAGGGGCTATCCTTTACTTCGATTTTGTCTGTATCGCAGACAGCTACCAGGACACCCGACTTGGTAACACTGGGCGTCTTATCCGCACCATCATGTCGACTGTATACACTTGCTGAAACTGGTCGTAAAAGGGCCATGCATTTGCCTCGTATCTGGAAAAGCCGTCGAACTTTGTGTAGCTCCTTGTTTATCCTCGAACACCGGAATGGGGCCCTGTTGACTCTAGCCATGGGATGAACATCGTGCTTATACGCCCACCACCTACCCCAAAGCCCGTCCGGCGTTACTTGAAGTCCTACAGTATCGGCACTTTCCAGAGGTCGATGGAAATGGTCGATGCTTGGCTCGCCCTGTCGCTTTTCGGGGAGAGCAAAGGGGCTGGCAGGCGCCCAGCTCAACCCTGGTTCTGTAAGCCTGTCTGAACTTGATAGCAAGAATCCAGAATTAACAGAATTCTGCTGTTGCCAGAATTCTGTGACATTTTTGACTCGCGTCCGGTGTTGGTTCAAGCAAAGGCTCCATATCCGCACATCGTCCCCTTTCCGACTGGCCGGCCTATGACTGAGCCAAGACCCGATGCTTTCCAAGGGTATATCATTAGGAGCAACCTCCTGCAGCACTTTTCCTTTCACAGTTCCCTCAATTTGAGAATGAAGCATGTGTGGCAGCAGCAGGGAAAATCCTGCAATTGCGAGCTCGCCATGGTTACAAACATGCTGAACAACGTCACTGAATTTGACGACGCTATCATTTCGACAAAGAATGGCAACATGTTCTCGGCCCTTCAGCGCTTCGAGCATTGTCCACGCTCGAATATTCCAATCAGATAGGAGGACCCCTGTCAGGATCATCTCATAATGCTTAGTGGTTAGGTTGCTCGCATCGAGCGTCATGAGTTCTCGATCGCATACCAAAACATACTTGCTCCGATAGAATACATCGTTGATATGGTTGATAGCCTCCTTTCGTAAAGCGTCATTATCTGGGCTAACAAGGAAATATCAGTAACAAGCCAACCAAGTTGAATATTCTTGAATATTGCGCCACCTTTGTGTAGATTCAAGGCCCTCCCGTATACTCACATGCACGCAGAATCTATCCAATAGCTATCACACTCCAGACTTTTCGCTAGCTGGATATATCTCTGATGTAAGCATCTGTTTATTCCCTCGTGGGGCCGTCCTCCTTGGCCATGGCTCCAAACGTGCGAGAATGCTAGTGTCCGGTCTGATGCAGTACAGTACGTGAGGCGATCGCTGGCCGCAAAAACAAATACAGCCCTAGCACCATCTACGCCAAGGTAGGAATCTTCGTCCCATTTGACCTTTGGCTGCTGAACACACTGATCAGGCTGGGAACAGGCATGCATAGTTTGATTACCTGTTTCTGTACGGTCGAATCTTAGACAATCGTGCCAATCACGCCCGTCACACGCTACCGAAGAGTCGCGAAGACAAGAAGCGGCCATTGATTCGAAGGCCTCTTTGAAGCGGCAGAAAAGCGTCCTAAAGTCAAGACCTAGACACTTTGCATCGCCCCTAAGAAGTTCAAACTTCCAACCGCACATGTTGGAGGGCTTCCTTGCCTTTGCTGCTTCCTCAGTCAGTGCCCTAACTGACAGATTTTGGCTAATCTGGAAATTGCGCATCCAGTGGTACTTCTCGTTGCCGTGAACGTAGCCATTCCGCAAGTGCCGGGTCAAGACGCCATAAGACTGTAGAATCCGAGCACGCTGCCAAAACGACCACAAGAAACACTTGACGAGGAACCATATGGGCTGGCGCGTATCACCTTTGGCCGAGTTGGAAACACATTGCTGAATGAGTTCTCCAACATGATTCAGTACTTCCTGCAAGTCCCATTCAAAAGTTCCCCGTCCTGTACCTATAATCACATGGAGCATGGCGCAACGAATCAAATTCTTGTGAACCATAGTCGCGACTTTGAGAGATTCCCATGTCTTCTGATCATTCCAGAAGTATCCGTCGGGTAACTTTTCCAGGGATCCAGGGAGCGGCACTGGAGTTTGGGGCAGACGCATGAGAAGCGCCTCGACGTGATTTATAACCTCGACATCTGACAGGTCTTTGGGCCGCCATTGGCCCTGGAGGAGGCCCGAGAAGACACGCTCCAGCTCCTCCACGTGAGAAACGACATCGGTTGCTGCATTGAACAGGTTACCACAGATGTTTGAAATCAGTTGGACCCGTTCCTCTTCCGAATAGTACTTGATGACGTTTCCTTCAAAGGATGAGTAGCAAGTGTTCCAATTGAACTCAACTGCAATCTGCTGGGTTTCCCGTGGCGCCCGGTAGTCTTCCTCGAATGTCTGCTGAATGGCATCGCGGGACGGTCTGAGGCATTGGGATCCGCCTTCCATGGTAGGAAGCTATTCATACCGCAATCACAGTCAGTATTATTAAAGGGGACGATACATTTCTGAGCTGACAACTAGGTACTTACAGAAAATACATTTGGTAGATGTAGGGAGTACCAAACCCCGCCAGCTCAACATGGCACGGAAATTTGCCGGAGATTCCCGTATCTAGGTAGGTACTTGCATTGCAGGCTCATCTCTTCTTTCACTTCTATCCAAGCCAAAGATGCCTCCCATTTGCTTACCTACCTGGTAGGCTGGGAGGTACCTAAGTCTTACTAGTTGCTCAATGAGTCGAGATGCGATTAAAATCACCATTCCTACTGGATGTTAAAAGCAACGAAAAAGCACCGATCGAGGTAACTACTACCAGCTGACAGCCAGCCACAGGTATCTCGTCGGACAGTGTGTGGCTGGCTAATCGGAGCCGGACTCACCCGTGGCGAAGCCCCCCTGAGCCGAAGGCACGAGTAACGCAGCTTGTTTGACTATCATGAAGAAATTTCAAGGGGCAAGCGAATTCTTAACTCTAGTGAGAGAACCTACAAGGTTACTTACACCTGAGAAGACACATCGAGGTTCAGTTCCCGAGCAAAGACGTTAGCAGAAGCTATCGAAGCATCAGCCATAGACGCAACACGCGAATTGAGACAGCCGCTTCAATCCCTTCCCGCAGCATCCACAGCTCCACCAATGCTGATCTATCAAATATGGCCTGTAAGGCTGAGTGGGCGCAGAGGAGTATCACAAGACAGACGCCATCCCAGCCTTTCTGTACAGCCGAAAATGTCATAGCGGCGAGCTGAAGATAATGGGAAAATCCAGGGGCAATGTCTTAAGTGAGCTCTCCATTCGGTTCGGGGCTCAGCGAATAGGATGTGGGATTTCGAAAACGTGCCCTCCCAACTACCAACGCAGTACCGAGCCGACCACATAACCGCGCAGAATGCAACAGGGACACCTACCTATTCTGGAAATTTGATTATTGCCCCTTCGACTTAACTATTATGTTGCCGCGACGCTGGTGGCTAGCCAAGTGGGCTGAACATCTGCAAAGGCAGGTCGCTGTTCGCATCCGGTCCGAAATATCATGAGGCGTGAGTTAGCTGTGAATTGTATGAGTATTTAGGAGCGAGTATGGGTGCTGCTTCTGGTGAAATATTTGCGTCTCTAATGTCTCGTTCGACGGACACTGCGAGTACCTAACTACATTTGTTCTATCCAAGGTTTGTGACTTCGTTTATATCGACAATGAAGACACTCCTCCTCACGGCGTCCCTGGCCGCTACCGTTCATGGCGCGTCCATCCGCGGCCGGACGAGCAGTGCGAGGTCGTCGGCCGTGAACAAGACGACCTGTAATGGTATCAACTATCAGTATGAGGAGCTCGCTGGCTACGGATACGTTGTCGCAGACGCGGTGGACAAGTTCGGCGACACTCTTGGGGGCCTGGGTTCTTCGATGCATTTGGACCAAGCTGCGTGGAAGAAGCTTGATAACGGGAGCTATACCGGTGTTATTTGGGCGCTGCCGGATCGTGGTTGGTGAGTCTGGCCTAGTGTCTCCTTCAGATTCAATCTTTTTGGAATTATTAAAGTTGAAGGGGTAAGCTACGGTGATCTGCTATGACAACCAAAGGACAGTGATGAACCCGACTTTAAGCTACAAAACTTGGAGAATAAAATAATTACCTCGAGACCCGCGGGGATAAGTGGCAGGCCAAGTTAACAACTATCCTAGGAACACTCAAGGTACCTTGAACTTCAACGCCCGGGTTCACAAGTTCAACGTCATCTTCACCCCTGAACCGGCCGCGACGGTGGCTAAACCATCGGGCTCGAACTTGTATTTTCAGTATCTAGATACAATACTGTTCTCCGGACCCGACGGTACGCCATGCACGGGACTGGACGGGGACGCATCGGGGCATCTCTCCTTCTCCGGCTTCCCGGATTTGCCCGTCGCTACTTATACGGGCGACGGGTTCGGTGGAGATGGACTAGGTGGCAAGCGAATCCCGGTCGATGCCGAAGGGCTGTATGTCAACGAAGACTCAAGTTTCTGGGTATCTGATGAGTATGGCCCATACATCTGTAAGTTTTGCGCTACGACGGTATTTGATAGCGTTGGATGGACTGACTTGGATTTGCAGATCTCTTCGGCGCCGACGGGAAGATGCTCAGCGCAATTCGGCCCAATGATGCAATTGTACCTATGCGCAACGGCGAGATCTCGTTTTCTGCTGACAGCCCGCCGATCTATGTTGACGATGGTGAAGGCAACGATGTAGACCCATCGAATCCTGACACCGGACGTGATAATAACCACGGTAAGCTTAGCAGGGCTTAAAAGGGATGGAATGAAATAGCATGAATACTAATTGAAATCTATTAGGTTTCGAAGGTCTTACGGTTTCCAAAGATGGCAAATCGCTCTGGGTGCTTTTGCAGGCCGCTACGGTGCAAGACGGAGTGAGTGCAGTGCCTCATTAAACCATCAACGCGAACGGCTCCTCTAGAACGCAGTGCGATTCTGGCAAGGACACGAAATATCTGTCCCGTTAACTAACAACGGTGTCAGGGCTTGGAAAAGCAAACCTCGCGGTATACTCGTTTCCTAAAATACGACGTCTCTAACCGACTCGCGCCCGTCTATGCTGGAGAGTGGGTTGTACCTCTACCGCTCTATAATGACCCCGAGGCGAAAAAGTCGAAGAACCCCAAGGTCGCAGCACAGTCCGAGATCCTCGCCCTAGAGAATGGCCAGTTTTTTGTCTTGTCTCGGGACTCGGGCGCCGGCCACGGCCAAGATAGCGCGCTCTCCGTCTACCGCCAAATCGACGTCTTCGACATCTCTGATGCGACGGATGTCAAAGCTAAGGGAGACTATGACTGCGCCGACTGCAATGTCGCGAAGGCCGGTAGTGGTGAGCTGAAGAAGAATATCACACCGGCGAAGTACTGCAGCTTCCTGGACTTCAACGTAAACTCGCAGCTGGGCCGCTTCGGTATGCACAATGGTGGCGATCAAGATCAGTTTCTGCTAGTAAGTCATCTCGTCCTCATACTGGCCCAGTCAGATGGTTAATCGCTGTCGATGAGTTCTGAAATGCGAGGCTAACTCAAGGGCAGAATGAAAAGTGGGAGTCGATTGGAATGGCGCCCGTTGATCCTAGTGTGCCGAACGGCGAGTTTTACGTATTCAGCCTCAGCGACAACGACTTCATCACCCAAAATGGATACATGAATGGAGGCAAATTTACCTATGCCGACAGCAGTGGCTATAACCTTGACAACCAGGCTCTGGTGTTCAAGATCTCGATCTCGTCTTAAAGAACGAATCTCGGGTGGAAACTAAGTTGTACATAGACGGGAGTAGTAGTGTAACACCGCTGAAGGATTTGACTGCCAATACAGCGAACTACTGCCATTCTATTTTGCCACATCCAAACAAACAAAAAGGGACGATTCACCGGCAAAACCAACAGCCAATAGACCAGGTATCCTTTGACCGAGATTCCTCTCTGAGAAGGCTGATGCGGTCGGGCAGCGGTCGGGTCGCAGGGAATTCCATATTTGCTTTCACAACTTGATGGGAATCGTGACGCGGCAATTTGGCATTTGCCATGTCTCAAGAAGATCGTAGCTGAAGAACATAAAATTGAACAAATTGAAAAGGGAGGGCAAGGAAATGCCAATGAGATATGACCTGCAGTCAGCTTATCACGTGCATTTGAAAGAGGAAATCGTAAAATTGTAAATTGTATCTTCGTACCAGGTAGGTGGTACAAGCACTGGCTGACGCGCCCCCGTAAAGGGGGCACTGCGCATTAACTAGGGAAAATGCAGAAGTCGGGACTCGCTCCGAGGTACTCCCGGATAGGAGGGCTATCCATACAAAACCAAAGTAGCCTTCAATAAAAGGATAAGCTTATTAAGAAGATATGGTATGCAATAACGAAGGCTGCCTTTCAAATCTTGGTTTTTACTAACATTGATATAGTGCAACTGGATTTATTAAATTTGTCTCGTTAAGAGCTTCAAAATGATGTATTTTTTGAATTAATCTAATGTGTTTGAGCTTAGTTATTTAGGTCGGCGGTTATACCTCGGAGCCAGTCCCGACTTGTGCATTTTCCCTAGTTAATGCGCAGTGCCCCCTTTACGGGGGCGCGTCAGCCAGTGCTAGTAGGTAAAAATCCAAGATTTCTGCAGGGTTCGCCAAAGCACAGGCCACTTCTTGTTCGGCTAGCAGACGGGACGATATCCCACGTTAAAGCTTAGATAGCCGTGCGACCGCGTGCGACGTCATCATGCATCGGAACCAGCTTTCATTCTTGGAACGGACACAACGAAAAACCTCAGCAGTTTGCGAAACACGACATATTAGGCCCACGACGAACGGCTGCCGGCAGTAGTAAACCAAGGGTGTTTCTACTATTACTCGCGCTATTCTAGCTCGTAATTTCTCGCACTAAAGTTGCGAATCCAACTTATCCAAGTAATAATCGGCAAATATCGTATTGATGGGGCTTTCAACTCTGGTATTACCTGCATGCCGGACAGATTCTGTTCTGTATATGTATGAGTACCTTGCCCAGCCTGGCCTTGGATATCCCAACTGCGGTATCTAGTTAGGATGGAAATACAGCTTTGAATGAATCCCATTGTCGTATCACGCTAGGCCTAGGCCTTAATACACCCATGGAATATACCCATGGTACCTAGAGCGGCTATCTAGACCTAGACTCCTTTGTGTCAACCAAGAAGCCTGAAGCTGCCCAATTGTCAATTGCCAAGGCAGAAATCCCCAAAGTCGATCGCTGACTGAGTTGATGAGCCACGAAAAAGTTTGGCTCCTTACCAATAGCCCAAGGGGCTACGTGTATGGACATCCGGTTCAAGCGTTGTATACCTACCTAGATAGTAATATATATATCAGCAGAATGAGTTGATTCAAAAGG
>JAOWAP010005828.1:0-12547 GCA_028565235.1 Hypoxylon lenormandii
GTTTGGATTGGGTCGAGGAGTTGCTGCATATCCGCGGGCTCGAGGAGCTCGAGATCCTGCCCGACGTCCACTACTGCCCCCCGCCCTCGTCGACCAACATGATCATCTTCGCGGCCCTGTCCGCGTCGATCGAGAGGGGCTTGACCGAGTTCCTCAAGACGCAGTTATGCCTATCATATTAAGGCGACCCACATTAAAAAAGGGGGTGCGGATCCCCCCTTACATTCTGTCGGGTGTCCGGGCGTTGGGCGGTGTGTTTGAATCATAAAATTCAGGCTTTATTACTGGTTGGATCAGTGTCGCATGTTTTATCACAATGTTTCAATTCCGGTTCTATGGATTGAGATACGGAGTTTCACATTGGACTTGTGTTGGAAGCCTGGCTTGTTGTAGAATATATCCGAATCGCAAGATAATTGTAATAGAAATTTAGAGCCAAAGCCAAGACTTTCAACCAACAACGAGCTCCCAAATGCAACCATCGAATATTTCCAAGTGAGGCTTGTCGAATAAAAGGAATTAGGCCCGGCCAATGGGTGACAACATGAAGATGGGAAGTTCTTTCAAGATTATCTTTCCCTAATCTTAGGCCCACTATACAGTAAGTCTTTACTCTTATGGTTTATGAACCATCCCTACCAGAGGTGGTTATTGTATATTGTCGGATAGATTCTCATTCTATATTGGCCATAAGAACCACCCGGTCACGGTCTGTGAGGCACCGGGTTGAAGCGTCTTCTTTCAAATCCACCAGAGACGGCATCCTTGAATCGATTCCTACATCCCAGCGAGCTCGATCCCAGAAAGAGGTCATGAGGAAGCTGGGATCATCACGCAGCATAAACCCGTCTTGCTCATGTCGCTCTCCGTACCGCAATAGATCGTAAAGCCAGCAAGAAAGCGGTCCCTCGTCGGACTCGGCATATTTCTCTTCGACGTGCGTGGTGTCGAACGAGTATGCCACGAATTCCCCACTGGGGACGTTCACCTGCTCTAGCCATATGTCCTTGTACTCTGGATAGATCAGGTACATTTCGGTCGCGTTCGTTCTCCAACGCCACTGGATGACATACCTGCTACACCACTGTGCGCGCATTTCTGGATGCTCGATGAAACCGTCGACAATGCGAAAGAGTTTCGATAGCGAATAAGGCTTCAGCAGGTAAGCATCAACCGCCGGCTTCAATGCCTCGAGGCCTGCCTGGAAGGTAAGGACTTCGTAGAAGTGTATCCAGTCGCGGCTTCCCTCTAAATGCATCCGACGCATATACTCATATAGCTCAAAGAGAGGCTTTCCCGAAGGTAAGCCGTGCGCGAACGGTTTCACTTCGCAAGTTAGTAATAGGCTTCGCGAAGTTCTGAATATTCACAACATACAAAATCTGAGGAACTCAAATATCACCGTTTGCATCTCCAAGTATTGGCAAAACTCCCACGGCGCAAAGCATTTCCAAAAGTTTTCCCAATCTTTGTCCGGCTCCATGCCCTTTAGTTCGCGTCTCTGTGGAAGCAGTATGCTGACAAGCTCAGTTACGTAGAGCATTTTCGTAACTCGGTATCGTTCCTGATCATTGATTCGGCGCTCGTATGACTCGTTGGAATATCTGAATTTAGATTCAACTGGTTGTTGTATCATGCGGAGGGAGATTCCACGGGTCCAGTCGGAGACACAGCGATGGAATGCCAATAACTCAAGGGTTCCATAAAGAGTGAAGTTCTCTGCAAGAGCCTGTAGTTCAGTCGCTTGACCCGATAGGTAGAGATGGCAGAAGTAGTCGAGTTTGAGGCTGTATTCGTCGGCTTGGTCGGCATTCCATGTCAAGGGCCTTTTCGGCCTCCATTCTGCTTTGGACGCTTCGAGCCGTGCGATTGCAATGGGCAGATGGGGGCCAAGTTCTCTGATGAGTAAGTTTTGACAAATAGCTCCCTCGCGGGTGCGAAAGGATCGCACTGCATTAGGAGATGCTTTGATCAAGTTCACCAGAGACTCGACATCCAATAGTTGATCAATGATACAGATCATGACGTCCATATTAATTGTCTCGATAGATGTAAGCCGATCTTGCTGGCTCCCGTGGGGTTCGTGTTTAGAGAATGACATGGTTTCGAGGATCTAGCGAAAACAAACGATTGTCTACCTGCTACTATATTTATCAATACCTCATGCATACCCGTGCTGTGTAAACGTGCCATATAAGAGTTCACACGTGCAAAGGGAAGGGAGTATAGGCCCATGGAGTTTTAATAAAGAAATGCGTATATAATACGTACCTAAATGAATTGCCACGGCTTCTATTTTCAATGTTGAAAGAAAAAAGGTAAATATAGATTTTCTATGGCATGGGCCTCCTAGGTACATGGAGCTTTCATTATAGCTGATGACTATCCTGTTACTCACAACGGTCTCGCTGTCTCTCTTTAGTCACTTCCTATTTTGTTTGTTCTTGCAAGCGGATTTATCCCGCTGAATGGTTTCTGATGGGATGATAGGAAGTTTCGGTGTCAGGACAGACGGACTGGGACGCCACCTACGTGTTTTTACCATCCAACATGTTGTCCACCCTCCAAACCTTTTTTTATCACGGTTGTGGGTAGTACCAGATCTTATACACTTGTTGAGAGTTGATTGATGAAGTCTTGGAGACATGGTCAGCTGCTTAGATAATCCGGAGTACTCCGAGTAAATGATCTAGATCCCGTGACCCCCTTTTCAGTTGCCAGTCATCCGGACAATGTCATTACTCATTCTTTCAAACATGAATAATGACCTCTATTTTTAGAGAGGGACTTTTTAAATTTGCATGCAGTGCGATTCTTTGTTGCTTGCTAAGGCCATAGTCAGTCGAATGTGCCACATCATTCACGTCAAGTTTGGATAGACCTCGACTCCGAGAAGACACGCAAATGACTACCGTGCGTGTTACTTACTCGCTTGTGGTTTGGTCTTGAGCGACCCTTGGTATTCAGTTCAGATACTATTCCTCGACTGTTGCTTGCTTTCTGCCTAGATGTAGTCATCCACAACGTGGTTTCCCGGCTTAGGCTTGACCTCGCCGTTTGTCGGGCGGGGAATGGAATTCTGCTTGACAAACTGCCTAACTGCCTCATAGTCTCGACATGTGTGCATGCGATCCATGTCCGCAGTTAGTTTGCCGCTCTTGCCCGCCCATACAAACGGGACAATCCCGACGTCAGCAGTACACATTAATCTATAACGAAGATATTCCACACAGTGATCTGTGGGGTCAAGTTAGCCTTATAAGTCAATACTACAGTAATTAATCTAATCTCAACATACCAACGTGGAGCTTCTGGTAGTACTCAGTGGTTCCCGAGAGAGCCACGTGCTCCGTTTCGCTGGTATAGTTGAAGTTGAAATACGAGTATCGCCGCAGCAGATTCTGAATCCTGCAGCGTCAGTATCAAGTGCATAAAAGCTCCATAACGATGAGAAGAGTAGTGAAAGCGTACCAGACAGTGAAGTTGGTGGGTAGCTTCGATGAGCACTGGATAGCCGACCAGTCCCTTCTGAGGATTGTCGAAATAGGCATGAGTTTCTGGGTCAACACCCGAGTCCTCGGCATCCTCTTTGGACACTAGAAGAAGACCGGCGTCTAGAAGTTATTGATTAGAAATTGCACATCAGTTTTTCCCTCAATGGTGAATATATAAATCACATACGAATCTGGGTCAGTTCCAGCCAAGCTGCCTCCGTTTCGGGCGAATCGTGTTCCCTATATATACTGTTCTCTCGATTATAAAATGGCGTGTTGACTCTAGTAGGCTTCGCTTCACGGGGTAAACTGCGTAACAGTGGTGCTACACCTATAGGGGGCTCCGATACGCTTTGACTACTGCCATGAGAGCGGTAGATGAGTTGGTATGTTAATATTATGCTTAAAACATTGGTGGAAAGAACGGAAATAATGAGAAGAATTATCCATCGCGTCGTGCTCCAAGAACTCAGCCTTGATCTTTCTGGTGTTTCAGAGTCATACGAGCCATTATCGGAAGGAAGCAATCTAGCTGTTGACGACTCATCTTTGCTTTCCGGGTATTCTGAGGATGCCGCCATGAGCTCTTCTACTCTATCGGTTATCACCTAGAACTTCCAAGAGGGTGGGAGTAGAAAGGGGAACGGGATGGCTGTTGCGAGAAAGGTGATGTAGTTCAGCACTCTTTCGCATGCCATGCAGGGTTCAAGCTCCGTCATGCCTGAGGTACGCTGATATGCATCAAATATCCTTGGCAGCTCGGTCGATTAAGATATGATGCGGGCTGCTTATATATTCCGAGGCTTATTTGACCTCCCGTAGCTCTCTTACGCCTCACATGTGCAGTGCCGTTCACTACTAGATGGGGAAGGTCACTATGCATGTAAGCAGACTTGCGGGAATCTCTACCAGTAACCTACGGTAGATCTATCTGTATATCCAGCGTGCTCGGCCGAGCTAGCCATGTGGCTCTCCACGTTCCATTCGCGATGCATGCATATATTGACGTAAGTTTAAGCTATGCTATGTGAAGGGCTTTTAGAACCTAGAGCTATCAAAAGCTATGCTCCCTGGGATATGGCTACCAGATAGTCTTCTTACAGTGATAGAACCCTAGCTCAACTTCGGTTTTATCTTCCGCTCCCTCGCAGCGTTCCGATAGCTGATCGGCACAGTGCTTTGCGTGATGATCGCTAAACGTCTTCGTATCGAGGAATTCCTTTTCATTCTCCATCCCGTAGCGGAGCTTCCTCCACTGGAACAAGCAATGTTCGCCATGCATCCTAGATATCCACGTCAGCTTACGAGAGGGGAATAATCTGTGTGTTACCATGAGCTTCACTAACCGCTTTGTGTAAATCTTGACATGCTTCCCCTCCCAGAGATCCTTTGCCGGTATCTCCTGCGTCAAGTTCACGTCCGAATACCATGTCCTATCGTCAAAGACGGGATATTGTTCAGTGAGCTCCGGGAAGACGCACCGAGATGGGAAGAATCCGTAGAAGTTTGGCTCCATGAGACAGCCACGAGCCATGGCAGCTGCGCTGGAGCGACCACAGTGGTTCCAGTCTTCATCCTCGATTTCTTGTGGTGTTTTCGCTTGCGTCGTAAGTGAAAGACGGACGAGTAGGACGAGTAAAAAAATGACCAGAGTCGTAATGATGCCAGCTGCAAAGGGCCATAGCTTAGAGCGAAGTACCTCTATTCGGGATCGTGATAGAGAACTCGGATTTTCCAGCTGATCATACTTGATATCTTGGAAACGCCGTGTACTGTCTTGTGCGGAAGTCATTGCTGCAGTACTTATCGTCGAAGTTGATTCTACGTGCTGAGAATCTAGAAAATCTAACTCTCAATTAAAAGACTCATTGATGATATGATATAATGAAGCTCTCGGAAGTGAACTTAGTCACTGCCGTGCCGGCAGTAGGATTGCAGTAGCGGACAGGGGCCTTCGCTTTGTGCCACCCTTGAGCATTCGGAATGGCGGGGTCTACATTGCGTACGAGGTTTCCATACGAGCCTAGATAGGAAGCTGAGATGGATTATGATGAGTCGAATTCATCCTTCATGAACTGATAGGTTAGCAGCAAGTTATCATCAGGAGGCCAGAATAGACACCGCATACAGAGACGGTGGGGGGGATGTAAGCCATCGAGCAAGGAACTACAGAATACAGACTACACCGCTATCAATATTCTAGGACATCACTTAGCTAGCCGCGGTTTCATGAATTATTCATTCAGTCGCGTGCTATAACATCATTCTTGGCGTTCGAAGGGAGGTGGATATAAGTAGTCCCAGTTCAGGCTTGTAAAATCTTGACTCTTGAGTTACTGCTTCTTCACCCAACCCATCCTATCTCCATATTAGCTCTTAAGAATATATCGAGAAACCGTCGCCAAGATGAAGTACTCTCTTATTCTTACTCTGGCCTTCGCAGCCATTGGCCTTGCCGCACCCAACCCGGTGCCTGCCCCAGCACCAACGCCTGCCCCAGAGCCCGTACCGGCTCCTAAGCCTGCCGAGTGTAAGTCTGACAACTCTGTGGCTATGGTATCTCGTGCTGACAGAATACTTGTAGACATCTATACCATTGTCGCTGGTGCGGACGAGGGAGACTCTGTTGAGAAGAGCTAGATCAATCTACCAGGAAGGAGGAGTTAAGACTGATACATGAGCATTCAGGCTACTCTTGGGAAGCTGGGATGTTATAGCTTCTCAAACATTCATCTTAACAACAGCACGCTAATACTATTGTTTGGTGAATTCCCGAGGGCTAGTGATGGGTTCAGACGGTATATTGATGTTGTAGAAGGGATAAAATTTATCTTTTCCTGGCAGCGTATCCAATCAATCAATCACATAATTGGTTCGATTGACGTTTGACTTGGTTCAGACCGCCCAATCAGAAAATTCTAGAAATTTGACTAAGCCAATTAAATTTCTTTTCTAATTAATAGAGGAACCAGTCAAAAATGATGTACGGCTGGACCTACTAAATACCTAATATAGTATGGTATAATGGGTATCCATATCTTAATTAGGTATATTGATAGTGAGTGTCACGATAATTTTTGGGGCCTTCACTTTTAATATGGGCCTGGAGAGCCCTCTTATTGGTCAGATATAGGTAGGTACTTAAGTATATATTAGACCGGTCGGGAATCACCTCAATCAATCGTAAATATTCAAATCATTGGTATGACTCGATTCAATTCAAACAAAGGTAATTTATTTGATTGGTTTGGTTTGATGGATACGCTGTTTCCTGCTACAGCGGGTAGTTGAGTGATAACTGCAGTTACGTAACCATCCCACACTGGCGATAGCTTTCCCACTTAAAACCTTACGTAATAAACCGTACACGTCTCTGAATATAGACTCGCTTAGTAAGGAATACGTGGACCAAAATTCAGAGATTCGGGTTACGTAATGTGCGCCCAAGAAGCGAGCGTAGTCCTTAATTACAGGGAGCTATAGGGCACCTAAGGCCCTGCAAGCCCTGTAACGTATAATGCTAAAGCCCTATAACACACCAGAGCACTCTTATGACCGACCCTGACTTGAAGCTTTTCTGCGATAAATCTGAGCAACCTACCATATACCTCTAAGAACATCCACCAGCACGCACTTATGTATCCGGCCCAGTGTGTATCATGGGAGACACAGCGCACGCTACATCGCCTTGGCAAGCTTCAGGTGGTAGTATGTCTATCGAGGACACCTTGATCCTATCCACGTTACTCGGAAGCATGAGATCACCGACTGAGGCACGGAAGGCCTTGGGAGTGTACGATAAAATCCGTCCCTCACGCACCTACCGGTAGCGCATTATTGAGTCGAGGCGAGGCACTGGCGAGATAATGACCGGCAGGAATCGCGAATTCGGCCTCGACTTGGACATGGAGGGCCACCGTGACGAGACACTCGAGATGCTAAGAAAAGAAGAATGAGGAAACTCACTCAATCCAATCCTTTTTCTTGCATGTGATCGGAGCATGAGATTGGAAGAAAGGTGCGTTGCTCCCACCTGTTAGGTGCCTCTTTCATATATCAGTGTAGGCAATTTGAATTGACAACGGATCACCAGCGATAGATGCATGATCCGGCCATACTACACGGATCCTCCGGAAAACTCGCAATCGTGATGAGCCCTAACTGCTACCGAATTTCATTAGGTACGCTACCCGCCATTGCATCTGCTCTGCCCCCTCGTTTCACCTGTCGAGCATCACACACAATTCGCATCCAACACTGAAAACTCACCCTTTTCTAGTTTCCTCCATTTCACTATTCTAATCCACATGTTTCCCCAGGTCAATCCCAAATCTTAGTCTCCCGTCACGGCGATTGACTTTCGAAGCTTCATTTACTCTAGTATTATCTTCATTCCACCACCCCAAGCCCACGGCGTGCCCATCAAATACTTTGCCCAGCTGCTGCTTATTCATCCATTCGGCGCCGCTCGGCATGAATTGTCGGCTGCAGATACGGCTTTCGGACAAAAGTGCCATTACGCTAGCAATGGAACACGGGCTCCGTGGTAAGGTACCTCTTAACCTGGCCGTCCACCACCCGATCCCACCTGCCAGCGACATCGCAGCCAGCATGACCTGGAGAATTAACTTGGACGTGAAATCAACTTTTAGGCGAGACACGCTGGTGTTGACGGCGCCGACGATTGGCTCTAGCTGTCCCTGTTCCGCGTTTGTGAAGTTTCCGCGGAAGATGGGGGTATTCATCACCTGAACCATGTACTTCTTATAAAGGTTGTTGACGGCCTTCTTCAAGTTGTCGACATTATTGGGTCCCACCAAGTCTTCCAAGGCAATACGGCTGGGGCCAAGGACAAGCTGTTCGAAGAAGACGTCAAGTCCCTCTTTCTGGAATGCGAGGTCATTATATACTACGAATTCGGTTTCCAGGTGGGACTGTATACGATAGTTGAAAGCCTCGATCCCCTCGGTTCCGTTTGTCAGGTACTTGGCCGTGTCTTCAATAGGAACCGGCTCGGAACGCAGATTCCGCGGACTGATCTGCCCCGTGTCGTCGGATCTGATGACTATTCTCGTCTGGACCTGCTGCACCTTTTGCGAGCAGAGCAGACCTGTAACGTTCTCCGTCGAGGGCTCCCTAGGATCCAGATGGGCGAACAGGATCACGACAGATGGACACCCGTTTGGGTTATCAGGCTGCGCGTAGCCTGTGCGCTCGCCGATTGCTTCCTCGCCGAGGTCGCTGAAATGCTTAGCGGGATCCCTATCCCAGGGGCCCATATGCAGATCGAGAAGCCAACCGATCCACTTCGGCCCCTCGCGCAGCGTAAAATTTGTGTTGTCGAGCGTTGCGTAGCTATGATTTCCATCGGGACCCGCAAGGCAACCTTGTGGTAGATCTATCCTACCAGAGAGCTGCGTGCGATTCGGATCTACAGCTTCAAAGCCAAAGTTATCCGAAGGAACCAACTCGCAGTCTAGCTGGGGCCGCAGTGACGGGACCTGGAGGATAACGCTCGAGTATGGTTTTGTGTATTTGATTGCGTCAGGGCCGTCGAGCTTCCCTTCTGCATGTCCATCGTCATCGAGCAATGTGAACTCGCCTAAGGAGGGAAAGACAAGATCCTCCCATACTCCAGCGGAACCGGGCAAGCCCCCCAGTTCGAGGCTGCTCAGTATGGCCGCTGCGTTCCCGTCATCAAAGCTGCTGTTTTTCCAATTGAGGTCCCATTTCGTCGCTGGATATGTTCTAATGCCGGTCGAGACGCTTACAGATGGATTCACGACCCAAAGACCAGATGCGACGATGGTCAGGACGCTGCCGATAAGCGCTGCCGAGGTCGAAAGAGCGGCCGCGAACCGCCTATAACGGAGAGACTTATAGAGGGCCATCACGGGAATTTCCCCAACGAGATTGGTCATCATGCCGAAATTCGCGGCAACACGATCGGAACCAAAACGGAGCGCTGCGAACGGCGCGAATGCCGCGATTGTGAAATCCATGCTATTGAACATGCTAGCTATCGCGATGGCTATTATACTTGTCGGGTATCTGGCATAAGCCGACGGCAGGTCGGTGTCCGCATCGAATAGCCCCTGATGGTACTCAGAGACTGAATATAAAATTTCGAGCGTGGCTATGGCAAGAATTGGTAGGGTTATGGTGGTAATAGCAAACGGCATCCGCCCCGGAAGGGGTACCCATTTGCCCTCCTTCTGGATTATGTCCGTAGGTTGAAGCGCCGCAGGCCCTTTTGGGGGGTGGCTATCTTCACGACTGCTGGAATCGGTGCCGTTGGGTTTACGAGAGGTAGGCATAACCTTATGAAATAACGGCGCTGTTCCGACTGCCCTAATCTCAAAGTGGCCAGAGGAATTGACCAGGGTCTTGAAGAGATGACCATCAAGCCACTTGGTTAACTCGCTTGTGCGTAAGTGACCAGTCTTTTCCAATAACAACCGGATAGAAGGACTCGACGCTAGGATTGCTGCGTGTGCGGCGACCGGCCCCGGGTCCTGAGGAGTGCTCCGATTTGGGATGAAATACAACATGGATGCTGCCAGTAAACTTAGGAGAATGAAGCCGACGACCAATATCCACAAGGAGATGGTTTGGATATGCAATCTGTTCTCGGAGTAGACGCAGGTGCCCATTGTGGTATTTTCCCCTGGGACTACAGCATACTGCTGAATGACCTGTGCTGCGATACCACCGAGTACCGCTCGGGTTCGATTGAGCAGAAGCTCTCCGTCTAGAAACTGGTTCGGGGTTGCTGAAGGGTCGGCCAGAGACTTGATCATCACATCCGAAAACGTGACGCCGTTATCCCAAAAGTTGATCAATGCTAACATGACTTCCCCCAGCTGAAGTCCGGTAAAGTTGGAAAACCGATGGGCAGATATAGAAGAGTTCGGTATATCCAATTGTAGGTCGTCTGTAGCCGTGTTTTGAACCAGGCGTATCTCTTCCAGCTGGTAGTCCATTTTACAAATGGCCGCTGTCACGTTAGGGGGCTTAGTAAGCCAGTCCACCTGGTTGAACATGTTGGCTTCGCAAAACGCGCTGTCTATTACAAGCACTGCCGTACGTAAATCATATGGTGTCTTGCTATCGATGGGTATCATGGGGGTATTGAAGTCATTGGGATCCACCTTGAGCATTGATAGATCCTCGGAACAGTTCACTCGGATCACTGCTGGCATAGGAGTGTTGCACAGCGCCGCGGTGATACTATAGGTAAAATGACCAACGGAGCATGACACTGTGTCGAGGGTTAAAATACCCAGCGGGGACGGCTCGTCCGGGATCATGGTCTGTGGCCCTCTTATACGCAGAGTAGTTTTTGCAAGCTCGCAGCCAATTTTAGGGACAAAAGCCTCCACATTAGCGGATACTCTAGTTATGTTATGTCTTGCCGAATCGAAGGTAACATTTTGGAACGTAATGCCAGCCTGAGTTCCTATCGGGTTAGGGAGCCCATGGAGAATACCTTGGTAGGCGTACAATGGCCCTGGAGAGCTGAACTGGTATGCTAAGTCGTCCGGGCTTACTGTGGAGGGATAAATGCTCGCTTCTCCGTAGTCCTGACTACCTCGAACAGTGTTCCAGATATTCTCTTCGTCGAACCTCGTCATAGTCGTGATTGGAATGGATTCAGATAAGGAGGTCGGCGTTGAGACTAGCAGCGCAGTGGAGGCTACAATGGCTGCTCTCAGGAGTAAAAAACTAATTATAGACGCCAAAACCGCCCAGTGACCGTTTTTAAAGGCCTTGTATGCGCTGGTCGTTGGAAGCGGCGAAATATAATCCAAGGACATGCTCTTCGAACAATCGGCGGGACCTTGGGCCATTGACTTCCACGGCTGAGCTAACTTGCAAGCGTAGTCGAGCTGCCTCCAAAGACCAACAACTACGGTCAGAATGACCGTGGGCCCGTAGGTCCACGAATAATGGCTGGAAGAAAGTGTTATGGTGAAGCCGTTATTGGCAAGATCATAACGCCAGAGAAAGATGAGAGAGATCCAAGAAGCTGTGAATATAGCAACAAATGCAAGTATTGTTCTTTTTCGGAACCAGATGGGCGTCCACAGTTGTTCGTCGGATCGTCGTACTGTTTCGCTGTGCTCCTCGGCGCCAGCCGGCTGCTGGCTTTCGTTATTGCTCGCTAAATCCCGAGAGCCCCGGTAGGGTAGAGATTGGACGGTAGTATCTCTTCGACGGAAGGCATTTTGTGTACCTTCGTGTTCCGGTTCCTCGGGGGATATTGGAACTGGTGCCATTGACTCGCCAGCCTCATATAGGCTGACGCTTGAGTTATTCATGTTGGGATTTGAAGCATCTAAGATGCGAGCACCTTTTTTTAATCCAGGTACCTTAGGCAGGCAGTTACTAGACTAGCTTTATAAAGTGTAAATGTATAATAGGCTAGGTGTAGTATATAAGATAAGAATTATATGAATGGCTTTCAGGCGAGACGAGACAGGCAAAGGTGAGAGCAGCGAATCGCTTTATACACATGAATATATGAATACCTAGTTATAGACGGATTTCTAATTGATTAAATGGTTGCTTTGCTCTTTATTTTTAGTTTCGTTGCAGTATCGCGAGGGGGCCAAATGCAGTGCGAGTCTTGCCCCTTAATATCGTCGTACGTACTATCAGCCCACATGTCAGGACTAGGTAACCACCCAATATCACCCAATCATTATAATTTCGCGACGTCCCGTTAGACAGCAGCTCAGGCTATGTCACCGCCAAGACTGTGTGTGGCAGTACTATCTATAAGACAGGTTGAAATTCAGCCTAACGTAACTGTATTGTTTGAAAGGGTGTGATCTAGGGGGGATCAGGAGTACTTTGGATGGCCACCAATGACCTCGCCAGTGAGGCAGCTTTGATTTATGTGTATCGATAACTTTTCAGAGGTCCTACTGCCTGGGGTCCTGATAACTTGCGAAGGAAAAGGGGACCACTGAATTGGGCGGGTGACGCTCTCGCGTTGCTTATTTTATTTTATTTTATTTTTAACGAAAAACCTAATATTCATGAAGATA
>JAOWAP010005839.1:0-12541 GCA_028565235.1 Hypoxylon lenormandii
GCGACGTTAAGGGGGACGGCACGACACCCGGCGTCGGCGGCGGGCTTCAGGGCTTCTTCGGTGCGACCGATGGCGAATACGATGGCGTCCAGGGACTGAACGGCCTCCAGGGCGATGGCCTGACCGACGCCTGACGATGCGCCGGTGACGACCCATACGGGCCGCTGGACCTCGTCGAAGGTTACAAACATTTTGGCGTATCCGTGTCTCCGAATGCCGAGTAGCTACTTGCTAAAACTTTCGGGGAATAACGAGTTGCTGCTTTCAGGGTTGCATCTGATGATATATTCCTCTCTCTGATGCGCTGGCAGCCGTACTCGGGGTCCGCCACCACCCGTGGGGTGGGACAAGGAAACTTGGTCATTTTCCCTCCCCCCAGGCTGGCGCGTTTCGTGCCACCCGGCTTCCTTCGATACTACTGGGCATCCCTTACCCATGTGATATGAAACAACGCAGATCTGTGTGTTACGGTTCCGAGGAGAGGTGCCGTACGGCGGACAAGTCGACTGAGGTAGTACAAGGAAAAAAAGGACTTAGCTGGTCACAAGTCATGATTGTAGATTACTTTTAAGCTAGTTCCACCTAGGTACCTACCTAGGTAAGGTAACATTCATCCGAGTGAATTTACTAAAAAGAAATCTACCAAATCAGATGGTTCAGGAAGCTCATGATATTTTGTGACCTAAAGAAATTGAAAAGAAATCAAATGGGAAAAATAAAAGAAACATGACAGGGAGACATATCCACATATGAGTGAGTAATTTTCGAGAAAAAAAAAATATACGCGATAGCCCATTCGCCCTCGGTCCGCCTCCCTCGCCGCCTCCCGGTGACTCAAGTCTCCGGAGACTCCAGAATATCCAAAGCCGACTTGAACTTCTCAGAAACCTCTCGAACCTATCGTGTAGGAGTTAGAAGGTTGCTTTAAGGTATTTGAAGAAGGAAAAAAGGACTCAAGGAGTTTTTACTAACATATTCGGAGTCGAAGACCTCGAAGTGGTTGCACGCCACCTCCAACACCGGAAGTTGGCTCCCTATCAGCCGTTCCCAAAGTTCTATCGACTTGGTCCGGAAGGTCTCGTCGCTGAGCCAGGGGTACGCCACATCGCATAGTGTCTGCGTATCCATGACTTGCGAGCACTTCAGCATCACGCACGGAGCGTCGTCTACTCGCGGCTGTGGGTGGTAGTTTTGCAGCAGCGTGGCGTGATGCTGGAAGTTCAGGTTGACTTTGTTCCGGGCCTGCTGCAGAGCCTCGGAGATGACGCGTGGCCCGTTGGATTGCTTCTTCTCCACGACGTAGGAGATTATTTCCTGCGGGAGCCCCTGATGATCTACCGGGGGTGGCGAATCGATAAGTATGACCCCTTTGACGACGCGGCCCAATCGTCGTAACTGGCGTGAGATCTCGAAGGCCAAGACTCCCCCAAATGACCAGCCTGTTCAGGGTATACGTTATCAGCGGCTTAGTTCATTTCTAATATAGGATCGAAGTTTGGCTTACCACCGAGAATAACCTCTTGCTCGTTGATCAGATTGGTGCGCTTGATGTATAACTCCGCAAGATCCTCAAGCCGCTCCGCCTTTGGCGTGGCGGACAGCGGGTCTGAACTATAGACGCCCATAATATCGCGGTCGATGCCGCTGATATGCGAGTACATGCTACAGTGGCCACTGCCATCGTGGAATAGGTAGACGCCACGCTTTGATGTGCCCTGGGTTTGGCGTTGGATCACTTTGAGACAATTGTCGTCCGGAGCGGGTTCAGGGGCTGACTCGGAATCCGAGAACGTTACGTCGACGAAGGACTGGGAAGAGGACGACGTCAAGCTAGAAGTGGGGGTATGAAACTTCTCGGCAAACAAAGCCTCCAACCGTCGGCATGTGAGATCGGAAATGCTCTCTTTGCTGTCGTCGATAGTCAGGCCAAATCTCCCCTGAAGCTCATCGGTGAGCTCAATGGATAGCAGCGAGTCGACGCCCAATGATGCTAGCGGGAGATCCTTCATCCCGTCCACAACCTGGATCCCGCAGGTTTCAAGCAATAAGCTTTCTATCGGAGAGGATCTTTCCAGATCATTCGTCGCCGGAGTCGCGGAGAAGCTTACTACGGCTGACGTTCTTGGTGAGCTCTCCTGTGTCAGGTCCGGCGTCGTTATCTTGTGAAATGCTTCCGGGCCGGTCGCTTTGGACACGGTAGCCACCAGCTCCTGTAACGTCGTGCATCTCTCAATGCTGGATTCATCAATCTCCAATTGTGGCAATCTGCTGCGAATCGATTGTGCGATCTCGATGAGCATGAGACTGTCGATGCCCAGCTCCGAAAGCGATGCGTTGCCGGCGGCGTCGATGGAAACCCCACAGGCGTCCCGTATAATGGACTGGATGGTGTCCTCGATCTGAGATTCCGGTTGAGACACGGGGATCTTCTTCGCCTGAGCAGGTGCCGGAGCTAGCTTTAATGGAGCTGGTCTATGGGCCGGCTCGCCCGCCAGGCGGGAAAGACGGCTATGGAATAATTTTAGTGGAATTTTCTTGAAGCATGCGCCTTCGACAAACGCCACGATCTTATCATCCGAGTTGATCACGTAAGAATCTGCTATGACGGAGTGTCCGAGATCGGTCAGATTGCAATAGATCGCCATCACCCCGTCGCCTAGATCTTCTGCAGAAGGAAGCATGGCACGCTCGATACTGGCACATATGCACGCTACATCTGATGGGACGTAGATATTGGCAATGAATCCAGCAGCATGCAGAAGCGTGTCCGAGAAGGCGGGAGGGCAGACAAATTTCCCATCTAACGGTGAGGTTTCTAGCTGGAATGTTCCGCAACCTTCAAGCCTAGACTCGCTAATGGAAAGTTGTTTGAGCGTAAGGAACGGGCTACTATAGGCGACTACCCGAGGGAAAATGACCTCATATATCGTCTTTGGAGAGAACGAGTCGAAAACAGCGGTAGGGTCAGCATGGATCGTCCGTCGCTGTCTCTTGACGTATGCCTCCTTCCGGGTGAAGATATCGACAACATCACCGACCGACTTCCGAGTAACGCGTCCGGAAACATGAAGCTGGTCTTGCGACAAACATGAAAACCGGGCCTCTTCATTGCTCTTCATGTCTAGGACGGTCTGGAGACTATTCTGGCCCTCCATATTCTCAGCGTAGACAAGAGGCTTATCGAAAGCAATGTCCTCCAGGAGGTGTATCCCGGAGCCCGTGGTACCCCGAGCAGCGCTAAGCGCCTCGAGGGCAAGCTCCATAAGGACCGACGCCGGGCAAAGAGGAACACCACCAACGGTATGCGCCTTGATATATTTCGACAGAGATGCCATATCCGTGGTGAAACTTGTCGGTTGCTGTGATGGATTCTGCTTAATGAGACCAAGGAACTCGAATGACAGCTGCGAAGGTTCGTCCACCTGGGCGACTATCTTGCCCGTCTCGGGCTGCGGTTCTCGGAACTGAACGAAGTATTGCGACGTATTTAATGGATACTTCGGAACCGATGGTAAGAATTTGGCAAACGACCCGTCGTAAACTTCCCTCCAGTTCACGGAACAATTGCGCTGGAACAGAGCGCCCAGGCTGGATGCCAGAGTATCCCACGCCTTATCAGCGGGCCGTAGCGACGGAAGAAATGTGTAGGGCGCTCGTTTGATCGTTTTTCTGATCATTGATTCCGCTACGTGAAGTAACCTGTCAGCTTATCCCCTATCTTGAAACTGCTGAGACAATTAACTTACTCGACGGTGAAGGGCCAATCTCCACAAAGTCCAATACCACCTCCGGGAAAGACCTTTCGATGTCTTCTATCGCGGAGTAGAACTGAACAGCATCACGCGTATGCTCCACGAAATAGCTCGAGTCGACTTTCTCGTTGGGGTTTAGGAGTTTTCCACGCAGACTTGATCCCACCATGACCGTAGAATCATGGGTTTCGATGGCCGAAGAGCAGGCTTCAAGCTCTTCCCTAATTGGATCCATGGCCGAAGAATGGAATCCGTAAGGAACCTGCAATTGCCTTGACTTGACTCCATTAGCCGTGCAGTAATCGACGAAGCGAGTCAAAGATTCGACTGGGCCAGCTACTACGATGTCTTCTTGGCTGTTCAAACATGCTAAGCTGAGCCCGGGAAATTGATTGCCCTGTGTTAGTATAGCTGTGAGTGCCTCTGCAGTACTCCTACATGACACCATTCCGGATGTGCCCGGAACGCATTTGGTGCCAATAAGCTCTGCACGCTTTGCGACCAGGAGCAAGGCATCCTTAACATCGAGCGTGCCGGCTATGGCCAAAGCGGCATACTCTCCGATACTATTTAACACAGTTCCATTAGTAACAGACAAACACCTCTCGGTCTCGGGTACTAACCTATGGCCTAAGACAACATCAGGCGTCAATCCCCATTGCATCCACGTTTTGGCGAGAGCGTATTCCAGGACGAAGAGAGCGCACTGCGTCACGATGATATCTTCTTTAGTGTCTTTTGCGATATCGAAGTCGGGCGAATCCGAAAGGAAGGGAGCTACGGTAGGAAATCCGTTTTGGGACAGAATCCTGTCGCATTTCTTAACGATGTTGCGGAACGCAGGGACCGTCGAGAGAACGCCGGCTCCCATCCCCTTCTTTGCGTGACCCTGGCCCGAGAACACGAAAACGGTCCTTCTGCCGCTTTTACTCTTCGGGCTGCTGGGCTGCGCTTTGGATTGGCGGAGAGAAGCGAGAAGCTGGTTTAGATCGGATCCTGTTACGGATAGCCGATACGCAGCGTACTCTTGCCTCCGCGCATTTGCGGTGTAGCAAAGGTCCTCGATGCGCACTTCGGGATGAGACTCGATATACGAGATGTAGCTCAGCCTAAGGGACTCGAGAGCTTGTTCGCTCTTCGCAGACAGGTTGAGAACGTGGCAAGTCCGTTTTGTGCCTTGCTTCTTGGTTTCGCCGTGGTCTCTTGTTTTACCCCGGTACTCTTCTACTATGAGCGCGGCATTCGATCCGGCGGCGCCAAAGTTGTTTAGAAGAGCCCTTCGTGGGAGCCCGTTCGGAGGTTGTTTCCACTCAATGAGTTGTGTGGGAACTACTTTGCCTTGCATACTATCGGCAAGTCTAGGGTTGAGCGTCTTAAATGACGCCTGAGGGGGTATCTTCTGCTTTTGCATCATCATCAACAGCTTTGCGAGACCTGCAATTCCGGAGGCAGCCTCTGCGTGGCCAATGTGACCCTTTACCGAGCTCAGGTATAGGGGGTTTTCCGCTGATCGGGTCCCGAAAATAGTTGTCAAACTTGAGACCTCTGCGTAATCACCGGCCTGTGTACCTGTTCCATGTGCCTCGACCACGCTGATACTGTCAGGATCAGTACGGCTCGAGGTCAAGAGTTGCTTGAACAGGGCCGCCTGTGTCTCCTTATCCGGGTGGGTGATGGACTTGGCTGTTCCGCATTGATTGATGCCAGCACCACGAATAACGCCGTAGATCTGGTCGCCTTCTTCAATGGCGTCTGAAAGCTTCTTAAGGACAACCATGCCGCAACCCTCGGCTCGACAGTAACCATCAGCGCCTGCATCAAACGGCTTGCACTGCCCGGTAGAATTTAGGAAATGAGCACGAGAAAGCCCGATATACATCTGTACCATCGATTAATTAGTGCTTCACGTCAGGGGTAAGCAGGGTTAACACTTACATCAGGGCTAGAAATCACATTAACGCCTCCCGCCAACGCCGCAGTACACTCTCCGGACCGAAGGGCTTGGCAAGCCTGGTATAAGCCAACAAGGGATGATGAGCACGCCGTATCAACCACCAACGAGGGCCCATGAAATCCAAATGCATAAGAGATACGCCCGCTCAGAAATGCTCTCAAAGTCCCGGGACTATAGTATACGTCGATATTTTCTCGTAGGTTATCGACATAGTCACCCGTTGCAACTCCTACGTAAACACCAAAGGAATCTTTCTGGAAAGTCGGCGTCGAGTCGGGAGCGTATCCCGAATCCTCCAAGGCTTCAAGTGCAGCCTGGAGAATGAGACGCTGTTGGGGGTCCATCGATTTGGCCTCGCGAGGCGAAATATTAAAGAAACCAGCATCGAATTGAAATGGGTCTTCGAGGAAGTTGCCGTACTTGTTTCCAAACTTTCTCGTCGCTGAGGTTGACGATTCATCGTATCGTGATACATCAAATCGCCATGGTGGAATCTAATTCGCAATGTTAGCTAAGATATAGGCTAAAAAAGCTTTAGAATACTCACCTCAGAGACGACGGATTTCCCCTTTTCAAGGATATCCCAAAATTGCTCCTTGCCCTTGGCAGAGGGGTAGTTAACGGACAACCCGACAATTGCTATGCTATCAGACATGTCCTCTTGCTTCAAGTCAGACACATCTTCAATAACAGCTAGCCTAGGGTGAGTTGGTACACCCTTGGAACTTTGTGCAAGTGCCTTAGTGCCAGGGCCCAGGCAAATGATTCGTGATCGAGCTTTAGAATCATGGCACAGACTCTGGACAACTTCATCAAAGAGCTTATCACGTGTCTTGCTCCAGTCGCACATATCAACAAATATGCTTCGAAGAGCTGTATCAAGTAGGGTGCGATATTCAACACCCTTAACCGTGCGGTCCCCGGTGGTCGTCATTCTTAGATGAGCGAGGAGAGAGTTCCAGGTGGGAAAGTCGATTCCTCTTCTCTTCACATCATTCAAAACTTGTGTAACCACGTCTTCCATCCCTGAGCCGCCATGGTAATAGCCGTGCACATGTGCCCGACGACATTGGACAGAAGGCGGGATAGACTTGGATTTGAATTCCTCTAGAATAGGCTCTGGCCCACTAAGGGAGAGGACATCGTCGTCGAATACCGCTGATATTTGGATTGGATAATCGAGTCCCTGAGGTGACAACATTATCAGTATTAACTCTCTAATACTTCTTGGTATATTCACTCACCGATTGTCGTTGGCTTTGGAACTTAGACAGCGCTGTTTCGACTTCGCTGGACGGCCAGCCAAACGTACAGAGCACCCACGCCGAATCCGTCGCATGCTCTCCTAGCATGCCTCGGCAAAACACGGCAGACCTGAGCCCTACCCAAAAGACTAGACGAAATCCATGTATGCATGAGTCCAAGAACTCGTTAGAGTCGTAGGATGGATTCGCTGCAGCGAGGGCCGCGGGGATGACTCCGGTGCAGACACCTGTAACTTCGACAACTCGAGGACGTATGCCATCGAATGACCCATATGTGATGAGTTCGAGAATTTGTCGGACGTATAGAGCTATACTCTGGATGACAGGGTTTGATTGGAACGATTTGGGTGGGAGTAAGAATAACTCTGGATCTTCGAAGCAATGAACATCTTCGCCCAGAATTTCTCGCTCTTCCGGATTCAGACTATCATACTCTGATCTGAAAGCCTCTTGGCATTGATCTAAGAACAGTTTTAATAAATGTTTCTTCTGGCCCAGATGCTTTTCCAACTTGTTGAATGAATCTCGGTCGGATAGGTGATGTTTCGACCCCTGCCCCGCAAAGAGAAGGACATCGTTAGGGGCTGTATTCATGATCGTTGAGGAAATCTGCTAAAAGCTTTGGAGACGACCAGGTGAGTGGAAGCTCTTTCAAAGACGATACGACTTCTATTAAAAAAAAGGCAGGAAACTGTGCGTTGACTAATCGGTATAGGCCATTGCCAGTCTTTGCTCATAGGCGTTATCAGCCGTGTTGGTATTCGCACCAGCGACGCATTCCGGACGTTCATATCGGTTTTCTCCCACCCCCCTTCTTCACACTTTGACATCGCCTCAATTCTCATTTGCCCGTGGGTATGGCGGTGAAAAGGGGGAGCCCCGACGTTAGACTCGGGTCCGGATGCCGCGTTCCCACCAAGCTGTTACCGAATCTTAGTAAGACCTAGCCACTCTAGTCTCATTGCAGAGACCGTCATTGGGAGCTGCCATGGACCAGATCCCTTGGTAGCAGCGTCGAGTTGGATGGAATAGATCTATGATTTGTAAGACAAGTAGCTAGTCGGACGCAATTAATACGGATATTAGATTGCGTCAATAACCAGTGACCCTGCCTCGTTCTGGCTTCAGTGCAAGTAAACTCTACACACTCAACAGTATGGGAGATTACCATCAATCTTTCTTCAAGAGGCCTGTGTTTAGCCCAAGGCCATCGAAAACCCCCCTCTCAGAGGGCAACATATCATCGCTCCCAGATTTAGTTCGATTCAACGCACGGGAAAATCCTCACCACGTCTTCGCTCTCCAATCGGAGATAAACCATGACGAACTAGCCGGGACTGGACAGAACACTTACAGAGTCTCTCAAATTACGTTTGAGCAGCTAGAAATTTTGACCCGTCGTTGCGTTACTTGGATACGCAGTACTGTCCCCAAACTGGGCGGCAGTGGAGATATCGATACGCGAAGTCCAGTTGCGCTCTACCTAGAGAGCGATATAGGGCTTTTCATTTACCTTGTAGCACTTTTATCTATAGATGTTCCGGTATGCCTCAGTGCCCCTTTCGAGCCCGACCCTGAAGCAAGCTGACTTAGGGGACATAGGTGTTGTTGATCTCGGCGCGTCTTAGTTCACCTAGCGTACTGCATCTCTTGAAAGAGACGAACGCCGGAACGATTCTCGTATCGCAGAGAACTCAGACTTCTTTATCACAAGATGTCCAAGACTTGGTCAACGTTCAAGTTGTAGAACCATATCACGCATTGATAAAAGCCGGCACGATCGATGAGGCCGATAAGACGTGGAGAGCCGGTCAACATGGAGACGGTACCGACGTGGGTAGCGTTATACTCCACTCATCGGGAACCACAGGCCTGTAAGTAACGGAAGATTTGTTTCTATCCTGTTTAGTGAGACCTCGTCAGTCAGCAGACCAGTTTCAGAAAACCACGATTCATCCCTATGACCACGAAGATAAACCGACGCTAACTTACTTGACTATTATAGATCGAAGCCAATACTACTTACCCAAAGATACCTCCTCGGCTACGCCGCCTGTCATCAATTCGCTCCTGAAGAATATATAGATTGGGTTAGCTTGTCCACATTGCCATTGTACCATGGCTTTGGACTTTTGGCACCCTGCCTCAGTCTTTCAATCGGCATGACATGCTGCCTACCACCCGCCTCGGTCATCCCAGCCACCAAGTCGACTTTGGATTTGCTTCGGACGTTCAAGTGTCGATCGTTGATGACAGTACCTAGTATCGTCGATGACATACTCTCACTTCCCGACAACGGTGAGCGACAAGCAGCTTTGGAACTCCTCGGTCGACTTGAATTCCTCGCCGTTGGTGGAGGCGCCCTAAGACCACAGAACGGGTTGACACTAGCCCAACACAAAGTAAAGCTCCTGAATCACTACGGCGCCACCGAGTTAGGTGCTATCGCACCAATTTTCCGTCCTGGTCCGGATTATAATTGGAGATATCTTCGTCTCCGATCGGACCTAGGTCTTGAACTCCACCCCATTCCTGATTCCGAACGCTTCAGGCTGGTTGGATTCCCTATTGGATGGAATAAACCTTTCGAGGTTCAAGATGAGCTTGAGCGTAATCCAGATTCCCCTTTCGAAGTACAGATTCTTGGACGGACTGATGATCTCATCGTCCTTAAGACGGGAGAAAAGGTCCAACCTCGACAACTTGAAGAGACACTCAACGCAGACCCTGCAATTCGGGCAGCCGTATGCGTTGGGAGCGGTTTCTTTGAGCTTGCTGTCATAATTGATCCAGTAAATGAAGACAGTGATGAGGAGTCTTTGAAAGGCCATGTGTGGGAGCTCATCACCGCTGCAAATTCGACACTAGACCACCATGCTCGTATAACATCGAAAGCGGCCATTATCATTAAACCACGGGGAACATCTATACCCCGATCCGACAAGGGATCCGTGATGAGGCGGGGCGTACATGAGATCTTCAAGAAAGAGATAGAAGACGCATACGCTGCTATGGAGTCAGAGTCTCTGGGAGAGGGCTTCAAGCTCGATCCTGCCAACATGGAGGCAGGGATCAGACACTTGATCGCGGCAGTTGCTAGCAATCGCGTCGACAGCGATACTATGGATCCGGATCAGGATTTCTTCGAGAGTGGCATGGACTCACTGCAGTCTGTCCTCCTAGCCCGGTTACTGAATTCCGCGTTGCGGACACTGCAACCAGCAGGTGGGAATGAGACACCAAAAGTGGCCGTCGACTTCATATACCAGAATTCCTCGATTAGCAAGCTGGCAACCGCAAGTGCGCGGCTCGCCAATCCAGAGGATGAGAACCAGGCTCTTGAACGGTGCGACCGCCTTGCCGAGATAACGGCCGTCGCCAATAAGTTCCTTGCGAGAGCAGAGGAAGCTGTACAACGTCAGGCAGGAAAACATGTCATTCTTATGACTGGTTCGACAGGAAACCTAGGGGCTCATACCCTTGCCCGGCTTGCTCGCACCAAGACCGTCAGGAAGATCATCTGCCTTATTCGTAATACTTCAGCCTCTCCGACCGATAACACAGCATCGGACTTCCTAGGACGTCAGCAAAGAGCGTTGGAAGCAGCTGGAATCCGCTTCGGGCCTGAAGAATGGGCGAAGGTAGAACTCCTTAGTTTAGGGTCAATCTTCGAGAGCGACAAAACAGACAATTCTTCGCAGCTGTCCTACCTTGCTAGCCAAGTCACTCATATCCTCCATTTGGCGTGGCCCATGGACTTTCACCGCACCTTGCAGAGTTTCGAACCTCACATAGAACTGGTGCAGGAGTTAGTAGAGCTCGCAAAACAAGCTCATGAAACAAGACAAGCGACAGAGCCTGTCAGATTGCTCTTCTCGTCGTCCATCGCCGTGGTGAGGTACGTAGGTGAAACAGAAGGAGACGGTCAAGCACGACAGATGGTTCCAGAATCAGTTATGGAGGACCCGCGCGTCTCGGTGCCAATGGGATACGCGGAGGCGAAATGGGTCTGCGAAACGGTCCTCAATCGTATCGGGGAATGCATCCCAGAACAGGTCGAGCCTGTGGTGGTGCGCATTGGGCAATTAAGCGGACCAGAAGGGACATCGGGAGTTTGGAAAACCGAGGAACATTTACCAACCTTGGTGCAAGCCAGTCAGAGGGTGGGAGCATTTCCTCTGCTGGAAGGGGTAAGTACTTTGATCCAGCGCGAATTGGCGTTTCGAACCAATATTTCAATAGAGATGCTAACTCTCACATGTAGGACATGTCCTGGATACCAGTTGACCGCGCTGCACAATCGCTCGTTGAAATGGCATTGCACACAGGCAGTGTAGACCGGTTTGTTCACCTAGAAAACCCCGTTCGCCAGTCCATAAGCAATGCATTTACCATCATGGGCTACGAGATGCAACTGTCCAGTCCGATCCTGATTCCCTATGAAGAATGGGTCAAGCGGGTAACTGAAGTCGGAGCTATCCGCGGCTTAGAACTATTCTTCAAGGACCATTTTCGGGACCTGGCTGAGGGAGGCGTCATTCTGGACACGACGAAAGCCCGAGCGCTATCAAAGACCTTGACTGGATCGGGTGGAGTTGGTCGTGAATTGCTTGTTGAGTATCTCAGTAGATGGCGACGCGATGGTTTTCTCAAATAATGAAATACATGACACAATAGTTGATTTGGCATCTGGGCAGATAGCAGAATAGATAGCGTTTTCATGTTACACTGGAGCGAAATTGTTAGTAATCACGTGGGCTACACTTTGACGTGTACTCCGAACTTGCCGAAATCATCTGTTCAACTTTCCACATCGCGTGTCACCAACCTGTGATCGAACTGCCCAAACCGAGACTACGTTAGCTACTGAGAAGGCAAGAAAGTTGAAGGTTGAAAAAGCAAGTGAAGAAGAAGGAAAATATGTTGCCTAGGGATTCGAACCTGCACAGCTGCAATATCTTATAGGGGTTCGAATTTAGAGGCATGTAAACAGCCACTTACGCGCACATCCTGACATCTTGCATGCTGATAAATTCCGATTCCTAATAACTCATATAACATCCCAACCCAGGATTCATCCCGGAGCAAGTTTAGTCAAGCTGAAAACCGCGGCCAGTTAGTTGTTCAGCTGGAAGCGAAATTTTCCCAGCCCCAGCGTGAGCTTTTCCACGCTTTCTGTAGGTAAGCGCTGCTTAAAAGCAAAAGAAATAAAGGAAAAGCAGTGAAGATAAGGTGGCAGCACCGGTAGCCGGAACTAAAGCATATAACGCTCCTAAGCTTATCCCGTACGTAGTACGACCTTGATAAGGGCTTAGGTCACTTGTTTCATTTCAAGTCCATGAGTGAGAAAAGTTTGTTTTTACACCGAATAATCACTATCGTAGAACGCCTAGTACATATATTGATCACAGACTCGTCTTATCAACCCAGTCTTCAAACGACCACCATCTTAAGCCTGCGCCTGAAGGAACCCGTCGAAATACTCCGTAATAGCATCCGTCTCGTCCGGGAACGCCGTCGTGCCGACCCACAAGTCGGGCCTGATAACCGCGACGCCTCCCTTGGCGTGG
>JAOWAP010005850.1:0-12539 GCA_028565235.1 Hypoxylon lenormandii
CTCGGCCGTCGCGTACGCCTCCTCGAAGGTGTCGAACAGGTCGGTGAAGTCCGACGCCCCGGTCTCGTCGTACGAGAGGATGGAGCTGTAGTTGGAGTACGTGTTGCTGAGCCCGTACTTCTTCGCCAGCGTCCATATCGGATTCTCCGGCCCGCCCTCGGAGCCCAGGCCCTGCACCCAATTCGCTCCCAGCTCGACGACGTACGGAGTGCCGTCTGGCTTAGAGCCGAAGTTGGTGTGAGCGACTAGCAGCCATTTGAGTTAGCTTGGACCTCTTTCACTTATTACACATGACCTCCAAGCTTGAGTTGAGTTGGACATCTGCAATTGCAATTGCATTTGGGGGGGGGGGGGTTTGGTAAAGAAATTAGGTGATGAGAGATTGATTAAGAGATTCGACTTGGCATACCGCGACCGCCGATGTAGTCGTTGCGCTCAACAATTAAGAAATCCGAGACGGACGCGTTAGACAGAGCTTGAGCAGCCGTGATGCCGGCGACCCCCGCCCCGAGAATCGCAACGGTGGTTTTCCTACACTCGGTCCCATTACTTGCTCGTCGCGAGGTAGACGTTCTGGTAGCGCCAGATACCACGGGCGCAACGAAGAGTGCACACCACGCTACGGCGGCGAGAGGAAACCGCTGAGCTGTGAGTTTCATCTTGGCGTGTTATGATCCAAATAAAAGATGAATCACACCGAAGAGAAGCTCTGCATAGGTATGGGCGACTCCCACCTATTAGTACCTACATGCACCTACATGCACCTAAGATATCGTACGTAAATATTTACATCCCGCATTTGCGGCTGATAAGCAAGGTACCTAGATTCAGTT
This sequence comes from Hypoxylon lenormandii, assembly GCA_028565235.1. Lineage (NCBI taxonomy): Eukaryota > Fungi > Ascomycota > Sordariomycetes > Xylariales > Hypoxylaceae > Hypoxylon > Hypoxylon lenormandii. The sequence goes on from JAOWAP010005850.1 coordinate 834, forward strand.
CAGCTTACGGCGGCAGCCAGCCACTAACCCGAAAGCGCAGGTCGTTCCTGGGCAGAAATAAGCTCAATCCGCCGATCTTACGATAGAACCATTCAGCCCCTTAAGCAGCTGCAGCACTAGATCAATGCATTGAAATACAGTGGGGAATCCAATCTCAATTAATGGCATATATTTTCAACTTCTTGCTTTTGCTTCCCACTAGTACCTACCTCTGTTAAACCTTTGGAGCACCCTTATCACAGCGAAATTTTTGATCAGAAAATGCCCAAGTCTTTCGTCACTAAGTAGAACCATCGCATTTTTATCATAATTTAAAAAAAAAAAAAAAAGATTCTATTCGAGTTGTTTCAACCTTCCCTAATCACTACTGCATAGCTAATCCCCCCCTCCCCAGGCAAATAATCAAAATCGAGCGTAAAGCTGAGTCGTTGATGATCGAGTAAAGACGATAAAGGTAAAGGTGGCGTAGTACTTCTGGCGGCGAAGTCTCAGTAGTGCGACGGTCGACGCGTAATATTTGAATTGCGTTGCCCTTGATCCTGTTGAAAAAAACACCCGATTCGGTCTGCCAGCAATTAAAGCGAGAGACGGGATGTGGGTTTAGGAATAGGTTATCGTCTTTGGTCATCATTGGTGTGGCACTCTTCTCCGGCGATACGCAAGAGATTATTGAGGTCCATCTCGTCCCAGTCCTTCTGTATGTAGACCGAGTCTTGATCACGCCTATTTGTGGTGATTAAGTTCACCATTGGTGTTTCCTTTTCCCACTCTTTCGCTTTAGATTTGTTCTTGAACTCCAATTCCATTCCAAAGTGTTTATTCGAGCGAATGGATTTCACATCGGGGATTGGCAACCAGACGACATTGTCTTTCGTGTCTCTCAAGATCCGAGCCTCGTGGTTGAGTACTTGATACGCTTCGGCTTGCTGGCGCGTCTTAAACTCGATCATGATCTCCATGCGGATCATATCGTACAGAATCTTGAGCTCAACACAGTTTGGCATTTTGAAATGGAATGACTGAAAAATGGGGGTGCAAGATTGATAATGACGATAATGAAGGGGTTCCTAGGTGGAAGGAAGTGACCATTCTTAATTTATCTATCTTGATTCATATTTCGAGCTACCACGGAGATATGATTTCCTTCGGCAGCTACTTGTCCTATAAAACGCCGTGAAATCTCTATTCACGTACTGGGGCATCTATCTGTACGACCCTTAACGGATCTTCAATTGCTGCGGGTATCTGGCATGCATACCTTCTACCGAGTTAGGTAGAGCCATGTATATGCTTGATTCAGAAATGGCAATGTGGCCGGGCGAAGTGGCCACTCTTGAAGTGATATTGGTATTTGCATAGATTACACTACATCACATGTGCTCGGGTGGTGCCAGAGCTGAGCACACTGTTCATATTAAACATGACCGGGAATTTTAACGTCACCCATGGAAATGTACTCCTGCATATTGACAGATGCGGTTATCTATTCTTAAGTTCATTAGAAATTTGAGCCTCATAGCGAACTTAAAATGGCGGTCAATATACCTTTTAACGAATGAATTTTCCAGAAACTGCCGCAAACGGCGAAGGATATCACTTGAAACCCTGGGATAATGATCTGTCACGTTTTACGACAGACGTACAATAAAGGCATATGATCAAAAGTGACAGCCTTGCGCATATATATTAGGTACATTAGGCTCCTTTCCCTCTCTCGTATATACCGCTATTGGGATACTACGTTAAAGTCGTAATAAGCCGAGTACTATCTGATGTACTAGGCAAGTGCATGACATCCTGTCAAACGACAGGTGCATGAAGAAAACTGAAGGGAGGGGTTAATTATATCAGGCTTCAACACTGTAATCGGATAAGGCTTTAACAAGTCTTGACGATAGGAGATATGTAGATAGCGACAATGTAATAGGTATAACGAAGTATGAAGCGTTGTATGGATGCGACGTACATTATTCAAGAACGCTAGTTGTATCTGCATATTGTTAGTAGAAAGTCCAGGCACTTAGGCCGTTGTGCTCAACCTCCGTCTATGTCAGGTAGGTAGACACTTAGATACACCTTACAATCTTGGCACAAATCATAGCTCTTCGTTCCCCAAGCTCTTGTCATCTCGACAGGACTGCCCATCTGCGCAGATTGACGGCGGCGGCCTGCGACCTGGCATCTTCCCGGGAGTCCTCCAGTAGCCGTTGCGGCCGCTGATGGTTGTGTAATTCAAGCAGCTGGGGTTGTAATGGTCCTCGGCGTCCCCGAAGGGCCACATCGCGATGAAGCATACCTCGTCCGGTTGGCACCTGCCGCACTCCTTCCACTCGGACCAGCTGAGCGTCTCCGTCAAGTTTTTAACGATCTCCTTCGCGGCACTGAACGCGGTCGACTCGTCTGTCTCCGAGTCTTCGACGACGAGCTTCCGGGCTTCAAATAGCGCTGCGCAGATTGCGGCTGCCGTGCTCTCGATTCCGGCGTATATTAGTTGGTCCTGTGGCGTCCGTACCCGCACGGTCTGAAGGTAGAACTCTGCGCAGCGCCGCTGTGCCGCTTCAAACCCGTCGTCCTGTTCGGAGTAGTCGATGTGCGTGTTCAGGAGGTGATTCACCTCATACCTTAGGACGTCGATGGAAACCGCCTGAGCGATAAGGGGTAGACGACTCGCATATCGAGTTACAATCATGTCGGTGACGCCTTGCCAGTTCAGGGGTCGTTGCACGCGTGATATTGATCGGGCGACTGAGTCAGCGAGGTGTTCTCTCATGACGCGGAGCTCGTCGTCACTCGCCCCAACCAGTCGAGGAAGCTCAGGTCTCTTTGGATCTGGGTTCGTCAAATTGGCCGGATAGAAGAAGGCAGAGAGCATGGACGAATAGTCGAGCAGCACGCGCGACGATCCGATACCATTGTACCGCTGGGCAGCCGCTCTTGCCCATTCGAACATGGCAAAGGAAGTGTTGTTCACGTTGCCCGGGTCCTCCCACTCGGGCCGTAGATTGGCAGATAGTTGCCTGAGACCGTTTGTGAAGTCGCAGTATATGATCTCGAAGCCGGGCTCCATCCGAATAAAGCCGTCGATCTTCCATTCCCCGGCCAGCGAACACAGCCCGTCGGCTCTTCCGAAGTCGTCCCAGGGAGTCCGATCTCTCTGGTCGAGCAACAGGATATCCTGCGTGTCAACCGTCCCCATGTCCGTCTTTCCTGCTGAGGTTCCATCGATGTAGAGCACATTGAGCGGCCGTTGTGCTTGATATACATGTAGGTGGCCTGGTTTGTAGTCGAAGGGAGGCGGATATTTGGGCGGCTCGTTCCCCTCGTGCAATTGAGCAAGAATAGTAAGTTCTAGCGGATCTGGATACTGTTCTCCACCAGTGCTACTACGGGGCATCCCCCAACTGCGAGCAAAGGCTTCGGCATGCTCTATCTCGAATGCAAGCCAATCAGGCTTCTTGGGCACTTCTTTGGTTCCATCCCCGTGGTATAAAGTCACGCCCTCAGGTATTATTCCGGGAAACAATGACATGCCGTTGTGGTGGAATGCAGAGCCGAATTCGCGCATCGCATTGTGTAGCGCGTTGAAGATTTGAGGCCCATTCTTTCGCGCGCTGTCAAGAGTTGGGCCGAAGCCATCTGAAGCCACGGCGCTGCTGAGGGCAAGCGAACTTGTCACCAGCGCCAGCGCTGAGAATCGCATATGCGACATAGTTACCATAAATCGAGAAAATCAGAGTTAAAGACTTGGGTAGATACGGGACATTTACATAGTATATTTGTCTCTAAAGAGGATGGAGAAGGAAAAGGGGGTAAGCGAATCCTTCATGTCGCTGCCTGGCAACGACTTATCGGCGTGCTTCAATTGGTACCGTATGACGCGTCATTCGGTACAAATGTACTTTCTTATCATATTGATCTTGAGTAATCTGCGACGAGATGCCCTGATTGGTTCGCCCTATGGGCTCTCCAAACTGCGTCGACATCTTGAGTCTCTTCACGATCTCAGGAAAAACGATTGATATAGTTGAGGTCTTAGTTAGAAAATACGAAAACCTTGTCAATCAACTAAGGTTGCGTAAAGGGGTGTTGTACATAGGTAACCTAAGATCGGGAAGGATATCTCCGACTCTAGCTTACATAAGGTTAGGTTGGTGAGTCAGAATTACTATTGTAATAGTAGTCCAAAAAGCCCAGGGCCCCACCAAAGACTGCGCACGATACAAGGCCCTGCTTCTTTCAAGCGCAGAGAATTCTATCAATATAGGACTGAGTTCGATAAAAAGGGCATCAACTAGAAGCCCTAGACTTCCTGAAGATAATTTTATAGGTTATATTTAGATAATCTCTCCTTTCGCCTTTATTTGCTCGCCGAAAAGTATAAGGGTGAAGTACGAAGGTCGCGGCCAAAAGTTTCGCACATCTAAACCAGAAGCCCACCGTGTGCCTAGAGTTGAATTCGCACGGCTGCGCAGGGCCCAAAGGCCCTGTAACTATACTGATTGGTCACCTAGGACTTAGGGCATAGGCCGCTATTCCACTTCTATCTAGCGCATAGCTAATACAGTAGAGAATTCAAAATGTGGCTACCATGTGTCATACTGTATTAGCATATACCTAACAGAAAAGGAATAGCGATCTTTTCCCTAAACCCTAGGTAGCTAGCCAGTATAATTACAGGGCGTTTAGGCCCTGCGCAGCCGTGCGAATCTAATCCCTGACACACGGTGGGCTTCTGGTTCAGATGTGCGAAACTTTTGGCCGCGACCTTCGTATAAGTCGCAGATATTATGTAATTATCTCGGGACCTGGCAGCTTGGAATATTTTGCGGATAACTTTACCTCTAAGCGGTGCCATGGCTAGAAACCGGTATCAATTTAAAGCTCTGGACCTTGCGAATCTAGAAATACAAGTTGCATCTCTGTAATACTGCATTCCGAATTGTTATAAGACTTGAAGTCTTTCGGGGCCGAAGGTGGGATGAAGGCGGTCTGGTAAAAGCCAATTTTGACCAATGAGAGGGCCGGAAAAGACTACTATTACAATAGTAATTCTCTTTTTCATTAGGTGGATTACGTAATGATAGTCCACGACTTTCCAGACAAAGATGTATTCAACCCGCGCAAGTATTAGTTTTTATTCCTATTCTAACATTTTTAAGCTGTATTTGACTTGGTTTCTCTGTAAGGAATTTCAGGCCACGATTTCGACGAAGAAAAACTTAGTATCGACTTTTCCTAGCCCATAGGCACGGAACCGCACTTTTATATAAATAGATTCGCGAGCCGCTTCTCTATACTCTGAGTAAATCATAACTGAAATAGGTTACGTGTACGCTTACCTAGTGGCTTCCAAGAGGGCGGTTGGCGCCAGCGTCAATCTGATGTGTTAGGTACTATTGCTTGATGCCGCTCAGAGAGCTGATCGTTTATTCGCAACCTATATACAGGTAGCTGTCCCTGAACAAATTCCGCGGCTTATCTACCTACCTAGGACCTTTGCCCGAAGTATGGGAACGGATTGCTGTACTTCAAAATAGTTACCTGGGCTCGTCAAGAGAAGACACACGAAAGACACATGCTGCTACCAATGGCCCTGCAGCAGCAATGATGCAGAAGAGATATCAGCGGATGAATGGGCACAGTGACTCCTAAAGACCCTAACCGTAAGAAATGGAAAATAATTTAGAAAGTAGGATGTAGTCTAGTCCTGGTATTAACACCCTTTTGCTATGACACTCCTCTACAGTCACACGAAGAAACCATACTTGTCGAGTTTCCAGGCTCTCTGGCATTCTTCGAACCATCTTCATCAACAGGTGAACCCGCACCGTCAACTTTATCAACCATAAGCTTAAACTCTGAAGAATCAAGTCCCTTTAATGAACTCTTTTAAAGCCCCAACGGTTTTTGAGTGCGTGTTGGAAATCTTAACTTTGACAAGCAACTTTCCTCAAAGCCATTAATTAATAAACGCAATTAAGTGGACATCTCGAAACACCTGGTTCAAATAGTTAGTTGGCACTACATACCTCTTAGGTAGGAGGTGCCTACTTGATTTGCTACCTGATACCTGATAACAACTTTAACCTTCTTTGGCTTATCTCTCCCCGTCGAATAAATAGAAGAGCAATTTACAAAGTCTTTATTAGCACTTCCCAATCCATTTTCGTGACACCACCATCTCTTCCACCCAATCGTTGCACGACAATCCAATGGCGAAACTTCAGTTATCAATCGATTTCACCATCCGCCTATCGCAATACCTTCAAGATGAGGCAAATGCACACAACTTCCCAGAAGACCCTCCCACCATCATCCACACAATGAAGGACAAGTCTACGAAGCTCGGTAAAGACACAGCGGATTTGTGGGCTATAATCGAAGACAGCTTGGTTGGGCTGGTCTACGGTTCCAACTTCATCGAAACCACCGGCTCAGACTTCAACGTCACCGAGAAGCTATGCCGCAGAATACTCCACGGCGAACAAGTCTCTGCTACAGTAGAACAAGGGAGTGCTGAGTACGAACAGGCCCGAGCTGCGTTGATTACACTGAGCCGTCCAAGCTCTTTCGAAGACGTCGTCCGAAGCCGCCAAGAAATCATCAACCACGCCCAAGCTTTGAACTATGCAATGGACTACTTCGTCTTAGACAGCAAGCCTATTACGGAAGACTTCCTCAAAGAAATACACTCCAAACTGTGCACCGGGAAAGTTCTTCATGAAGACGCGGGAGAGCCTGGCAAGTACCGAACCTGGGAGATCGCAGCAAGGCACGGGCAAGACATGAGGAAAAAATCAATTTTCATTCGCGCATCTGCCGTACCCCGGTATATGGCAGACCTCGTCAGCGACCTCCACAACGAACTCATGGATGCTGAAAACAGCAAGGCCATCGATCCCTTCGACCTAGCCAGCAGATATTGTCACCGACTTGTCTGCATCCATCCTTTTGGGGATGGGAATGGAAGAATGTGCAGAATATTACTGAACATTCTTCTTCTCAAGTATGCTGGCTACGTGACAACTTTCGGCGGCAACGAGAACGAGCGACAAGAGTACTTGGACTTGGCAAGACGAAGCAATAAGCGCTTCCACGAGGAGGATATGGAAGTGCCGGAGGCGGAGAAGAAGGGGCATCGCGAGTTGGCCAAGTTCACCCTTAGAAAGTCCAAGGCCACGCTTGAGAGCCTTTGGGCTTGGGCCTCCTCTCATTCAAAAGATGCATAGACAGATTGGGCGCCCGCGACACTTATGTACCTTCCTATCTCCTAAGTTTCGGGCACACACATTCTTACCCTGCAACCACCACTTCGGTTCATCATCGCAAAAGCAATGCCGCTTCTACGTGTAGTGTAGAAGCGCCTTATGTACTACATTCGTGTTATTCACAACTGTACATTGTTAGATCTTCATTATAGCTGTTTAATAAAGCCTTTCAACTGCCCTTATAATTTTGTGACCAAAGGAGTTATATGCGTGTCCAATATATGTTAGACCTAGCTCACCCGTTGGCAACCTTGGGTACGTACGTCTAAAGCCACCAATCGTTACTTCGAAAGCTTGAATGGTCCTGCACCTACAGTCTGGAAGAATCCGTCGGGGTCATATTTTGAGCTGACAGGTTGCAAATGTGCCTTACTCTCAGGACCGTATGAACTAATCGGATCCTGGTGTGTGAAAGCGTAGTTTAAATACCGATAGGGCACCGATACGTTCTTGCTCTGTGCCTCGTTATCGATGTTCTCAAGCGCCTTTTTGTTGACATCGTACACTAACTTGTCATCATTAGGATTATCCCAAGAAGTGTAGAATAGCACCACAACAAGAGGGCCATCTGACGCCTTGAGCCCAAGGGAGTTTCCGCCGCGAGAAATAGACTGTTCAATCATGGACACAGGCAATGGCTCGAAAGTGATTGAAAAAAGGATGTTCTCCACTCCCTTCAGCATTTCAAACGACGCATGATATGTTTCCACGGCGTGCTCAAGGATCCGAGTACCCGCCTTGACGGTTGTAGACATCTTGATCACCCTACTGATGATTAGTATCCGCAAATCTAGTAAACGCGTAGATATGTTTACCTGTTTGAAGGCGCACTAGCAAACGCTTCATCGGTGAAATTCTTCAGACTATCAACACGTAAGGTCTTCATCTGGTCGATCTGAGGTTGGATATCCACAAATGGTTCAAGTGCTTTCGGTTGTGATGGTCGCGTGCAGAAGACATCATTCATGCACACGATATCACCAAGAGCGGCGGCGTATCCGAGACTGACGCAAATATGAATCGCGACGTCAGCATTTGGGCTGTGCAGGTAGTCAACGAGACTTTGTATCTGTCCGGCGAAGCTAGGTTGGAAATAGAAGAGCTTTCCGCCCCACAACTGGCCTTGTTCGAAGACGCTGAGGTCAAAGCGGGTGACGATGCCGAAGTTGTTACCTCCACCTTTGAGCGCCATCCACAAGTCACTGTTGGTCTCGGCATTGGCGTTCACAATGTCTCCACTGGCGAGGACGATTTCGTAGTTAACTACGTTGTCGCAAACGAACCCCCTAGCATAAGAGAAGTATGATAGCCCACCTAGTAGAAAAGTTAGAACACGAGAAAATTCATGAGACATCGAGGCAAACCTTGAAGAGCGTCCCCTCCAATTCCGCCACTGGAGTGTCGATTGCCCACAACACCGAGCCCTGCAGCGCTTACGGTTTCGTACACATTCCCCATCCGTTCGCCAGCAGCAATCGTGACGATTTCTTTCTCCATATTAATCTCAACCCCTCGGAGTTTGCCTAGATGGATTGTGAGTCCATCCTGAACATTCGCAACCGCAGGCGTTGCTTGCTGGCCGGAACCGCAAATTGCGACCTTTGAGGGAAGCGAAAATGGCCTTATAGCCTTCACTATATCCGCGACTTGCGATGCCGAGCTCGGAATCAGAAAGCATTCAGGCTTCAGCTCACGTTCTAGCTCTGTGAAGTAGGAGTTGATGATTTCGTCGTATTGTTCGCTGCCACGGGAAACGACCAAATCGCTTGAGATCTTCTTAACGGCTTCGACTGCGTCTAAGACCGACATTGCAGCGTGAAAAGGTGACACAGAAGGTTTGTTGAGGTTACGTGGTCAGGAAGTACTATTTGGAACAAGTCTGCTGCTAGAACTGTTAAACAGATATGGTTTTGTGATATACTTGACGATAAACAGATGGCTAGAAGGGATGTAGGATGGAAGCGTGGGTGGCTAGGGATACCAGAACAAACGCCCCGCTCCTTATTGTCGTACAAGTAGTTGCCAACAGATGAGTTAGTTATCTCTGCAGAATTCATCGTTCTAGTGTTACCGGTAAAGAAAGTAGTAGTTTGTATCGAGTGTAACAGAAGTCTTAATTAGTTTATTACACCGTCGTGACTCAGTCAGTTCGTCCTAGCATCGACATAGGCTTCGGTGAGGAGAGTTAGTAATTCGCATTTACAGATAGGGGAACACGGGGTAGGTTAATACCTAGGTACCTACTCACCCCTTTCTATCCACTCTATACCAGAGTCACTTGATGGATACTTCACCGCTTTCTAGAAATGTACTATATGCGGTATAACCTAAGATTAAAAATGCTGAAATTGGTCAAATGATGATGGGAGAAATGACTGTAACGCCATTCGCAAAGAGACCCCCACAGCAGGCTGCCTATGAGGAGAGACCACGCGAGACTAACCCACGAACCCACCATATTCAAGCCATTGATTGACGATTTGAAACTGCTCCCATGCGTAGACTGACTGACTTGGCGCTTCGAGCGCTAAAATATATGACGCCAGACGAATGTCTCAACGTTCTCTTGTATACCTGCCCTACCAACCATATCTTGTCCCATGATTGCGGGACAGCCCGCCACGACCACCAGACAGTGTTGACTACCTTACAACGTGATGAGTGAATTTATGGCCGCATAGAGGCTGTACATGATCTGATATACCGCAAAGAGGCTTCGGCATTTGTAAAAATCATATGATGAATCGATCAGACTGCGGAGTCAAATCAGACACATTCGCATCCAAGATAGTGCCTTTATATAGCGTATCGTATAAAAGGAGAATTTTTAATTTAAGAAGATTATTATGATGCCTAGGAGGCAAACGTTTTCCCCTATGTAATAAAAACACCGGCTGAAAAAATGCGACCACTTTTTAAAAACTTCAGTTTTGTAAGTAACATTGTTTCCTTGTCAGATGATACTCTGAACTTCGTCGGTGCCTGAAGTATGGTATTGGTTTGAAATGTGAATAATGTACCCAGATATTAGATGTGACTGAGATTATGCGATGAGCCCCTTATCGTCGACCCCTTAGCTCTACCGACAGCAAACTGGACAATGAAAGATTCATTATAGTACTGTTCCTTGATTTCTCATGCTACGATAGAATTATTCTCCAATCCTCTTCACACGATTTTAGTCCCTGTTCATATTGAAGGAGCGGAAAAAATCGCATGCAGCAAATTTGCTTGTCATCAATTCCGTGCCCCTACCTACCCCCAAACACCGACTCAGCTCTAGGATCATGATTTTGCCTCCCAGAATAATAGTTTCATCCTGCAATCTAGCTACTTGCCCTTAGATTCAACATAGGTAGTTTCAAGCGAAGCTATTCATTGTTAGGTTGTCGTTCCGCGATGTCCAATATGCACCTAAGGCGGCTATGCAGCGCTGCCGAATATCCGCATAGCTATGTGCCGAATACCCAGCGCGTATCCACAGGATTTCAAACCAGGGCGTGTAAATAGAGTCAAGTCCCACAGGACATTACCCAACGGCCACCAATTGATGCGTTATGGAAGCCCACTTAAATATTATTAGTCAAGGGCTGAGTCCGCACACGTCAGAAGAAGCGCCACCTGAGGAAGCCGACGTAGGCGACAGGTTTGGTTAAGGAACTATGAGCATATAAGTCTCGTCTTCCTACATGTTTTTGGCCCATCTAGCGTAATTAATTTTGTACCTTAAAGACGCAACTGAAGCAACAGTAAGACCCCACCAGAAGAAACATGGACCCGCGTTACGATAGTCAGGGTTATCAGGACGAAAGACAGCGCGGCGAATCTGCCGCGTACTATAACCAACAGTCCAACTTGCAATATGCATACCCTAGTGGCCCAGATGAGCAACAGGGCTATGGTCGGCCCAACCATCCGCAATATGGAAACCAATATGGCACCCCATCTGGAGATCGATACAATGATGATCGAAACCAATATCCATCTTACCAGAGCGAGGGCCCTTGTGCAAATGCCGGCGCTGCTGAGGAAGGAGATCGTGGCATAATGGGAGCACTCGCTGGCGGTGCCGCCGGGGCTTACGGTGGGCATAAAATGGGTCATGGAGTGATCGGCGCTATAGGTGGTGCCTTCGCCGGCCACAAACTGGAAGACTTCGTTCACGACCGCAAGGAGAAGAAGGAAGAGGAGGAACGACTGGAGCAGCAGCTGCATTCGACGCCACCACCTCCAGGATACTCACCCGGGCCGAGCCACTCCCCTCATCACCACGGAGGAGACCGTGGCCGGTCGATCGGAGACTACGCCGGGAACTTCACGTCTTCGTCGGACGATATCCACCTCGAGGGAGACTACGATCTCCGCGCTACCTGCCGCCGCCGCGACGGCGAAAGCCAGGCCAGCACCTTGAACCTCAACGGGGTACTCAGAAACGTGG
>JAOWAP010005871.1:0-26419 GCA_028565235.1 Hypoxylon lenormandii
ACATCCTGCACGACTCGCCGTGGTACGCCATCAACGGGCAGGAGAGCATGACGGACGCGCAGATCGCCGAGGCCATTGCTAGGCAGGGGATGCTTCCGACGTATTGGGTTGGGAGGTAAAAAGAAAAATAGGGGAGATGGAAGGTAAGACATACCTACCCCTATGCTGGTCTATACGTGCGTTTTACGTGCTCGTAGTCTGGCGACATATCTCTCCTTACTTAGGTACCTGTCATTTTCTAACAGCAACAGTCAAAGATATACCTCAGACGCTACGCTATAATGCGTATCCATCAACCTACTCTGAACGATAGACGACTTATAGGATTGGTATTGGATGGGCCGGTTACCATCGATCAAAAGATTATTTCACCAGGTTCATAGAATATCCCGCCGGGCGGATAGGGATCTCGTTTTTCTCGGCTTGGACCGAGCGTTCTTCTTGTCTATATCAAAACGATGTACTACTTTGTAACAACAAGCCAAAAAGACGGAGTTCCCAGGATAGACAAAATATCAGAGCTGGAGGGAACTTAATTGGGTAACTTATTTGTACATTATTCTCTCTTTTTCCTTCTTGTCAGCTTTATAGTTTCCTTCTTTTTCATTTTACTTTCCCATTCCTTTAAAATATCCTATATACTATTACTTACTATCTTATTTGTTAGGTACCTAGGTGGTGATAAAGTTCATGTAAATATGTTGCGAATCTCAATTATAACTTGGCACTGCAAGCTGTCACGAATTTGGCCGTCAGGATAGGAGGTGTGTCATTTTAGGCCAGGTAGGGGTTAGGACAAGAGTATAAAGGGAACTCTTGCAGTTAAGTTAACCAGAAACCCCAACAAGTTGACGTAGACATAATAGAGGTTAGATTGACATTACGGTGGAAATTACCGCCTACATGATAGAATTTGATACGACTGCCTTGGAGCATCCCTTCACTTTACTATGCAGCTATCGTTGAACTATACCGAGAAGCCTTATCTTATGGATCCTGATATTAGGACTGTAGGTAACTCAGATAAGTAGGAACCTCCTAAGGTATATTCCGCGCATTGTGCAGAGAAATGAGCGAAAAAAAGTGGCAGTTGACTCGATAAGAACAAGCCAAACAGACATTACAAATGACAGTTACCTCCCAGTCTACCTGCACAGACGATATCCCTTGTCCCATACAAGAGATGACTTGTGATATTTGGTATAGTTTTACTAGTGGCCATACTAAGGCCGGGCATTCGTAGAGAAGGGATGGGTCCGGAAGATGATAAAGGAGGAGAGAATAAAAAGAAGAAAGAAAATAATAGGAAAGCAGAGCTGCCGTAAATGCCAATATAGGTAGTCCAACTTGCAGCTCACTCCAAATTTTCAAATTCCAACAATATGTTACGCCGTGCCAATGCCATCCGCTATGTCGTCGCTGATCATCCGTAGACTCCAACCCGAGCCTGCTCACTGATCTACTTTTAATGGTACAAACGTCCTGCGTTTTAGTTCGGGTCCAGGTGTCGAACCATCCGATTCCCCGACGTCACTGTCTGAAGCCGTGCCAACAGATCCAACCGACTCCGTGAGAGAACCTGTCGCGGCGCTAGTCTCGCTGCCGCGGTCGCTGGCCCCGTCATCCTCGTTTTGCGGTAAGATATCGTCCTTTCTTTTATCGGATTGCTCTACCAGCTGATTCCTTTCTTCCTCTTCGTCGTCCTCCCCCTTGCCCGTCTCCCACATCTGTTCTATGATTGCCGCTTTCTCCTCACTGCGCACCACGGCGTCAAACTCGAACGGTGCTGGTTTGGCGATGAGCAGAGGGGTGTATTCGTTCCAGTGTACCGGCACTTCACTTCCGTCTGCTCTGCGTTTCTTCGTCATATTCAATGCCCACGCCATGCCGCCCATGGTGAGGAACAGGTCCTGGTCCACAATCGGAATACCTTGGCATGTGCGACGGCCGAAACCAAACTGGCTGAACCCTTGCAGGGTTGGAAATTGAGTCAATGGCTCTCTGTAGGTGGGATACTTGGGTTCCAGCCATCGAGCAGGATTAAATGCGTCTGCGTCCGGGTAGATGGCTTCATCGCGGGTAATGGCCCTGTAAGCCGGTCAGACTCGGGTTTCACGAAATAGCAACCAGTGTATCGTAAAAGACCTACCATTCAAGCGCGTGGATGGTAGCGCCCGCCGGGATGAAGTAGCCTTGATACACATCATCCTTTTCGATCGCATGCGGGATTCCTTCGAGAGCAGTCAGCGACGGCAAAGCAGAAAGGATCAGTTCCAATATGCTAGCTTGAGAGACACCCTGCTGGGTGGAAGCTTACCTGTGGGGACGGGTGGGCGCCACCGGATGACTTCCTTGACGACAGCACGGAGTAACGGCAGTTTTTCGCGTTCATGCCATTCGGGGCATCTTCCTTCGCATACGGTATCGATCTCGTCCTGGAGCTTCTTCTGCCAGTCGGGATAATGTAGCATGGCGAGGATGAAGCTCTGGATCGGGCTGCCGATCGTAAGGGCTCCGGCGATAGCCATCTGACCGACGACGTACGTGGCCTCGGCTTCGTCGCCCCATTTACTCTTGTCGTTGTGGCGGCTTAAACTATCGATGAAAGTGCGCACGAAGCTAGGTTCGGCGTTCCCTTCGTTGATGCGGTCGTGCACGTATTGTACGTTTCCCTTGAGGAGTCCCGCTTCGAGCTCATGTCTGGCATTCTCTTTTTGCTTCCAGGGACTGAGGAAGGTCGGGATATGCATGAGCCAGGATATAACATTGGGGAGGGCGCCTGAGGGAGATATGGTCTCGAGGAGGCCAAAGGTGGTCACTCGCAGAAGCTGGGCGGGGTGTGGGCTACCCCATGAAAGGCGAGAGACGGTACGCGACGTAAACTGCTCGATGTATTCTCTGTATTGTGACGGATCCCGCGAAAGCAAGAACAAGAAGCGATCTCGCTCCTTCGCCGGGTAATCGTGCAGTAAGTCATTAGCGGATACAGCCATCAGCTGCTGGCAAAGCTTCCGTTGACGCCTCCAAGTATCTGCGTTGCTCATTAGCGAGGCATGGCTCTCTACCATTCCGTACCGGCTTACCATTTCGTCCAGAGAGTGCAAGATAATGGCCGCTCGTTCGGTTGTCTGGAAGATTAGGAATCTGTGGCCGGTCCGAGTAGATGACGGCTCGGCGCGAGAGCAGATCGTTCGCGACATGCTCGGATGAAATCCAAACGTGGACGGAGCCGAACATCTCCGTTTGGTATATCGGGCCATATTCTTTACTCCACTCATAAAACTTTAGCCAGGTCGATTCTTTAGGAACATCGTGTACACGGCCAATAATAGGGAATGCTAAGTATGGTCAGAGACGATGGCCTTGCAAGCTATCATGGATTTATGGGGGCTTAGGGGGACATCAAGAACTAACACTTCGGTCCGGGCAGTGGTCGAGCACCCGGTGGGATTCTACGTCTATCACGTACTATACTCGTCAAGTACAATAGACACAGCAGCAGAGAAGAAAACACAAGCCAAGCGGTAGCCGCCATGGTTCAGTCGCTGTCGAGGTTGGTGAACCTGGTAGACAGGCGGCGGTGTAATAAATGGGATTGATCGCCAAGAGGGTTATGGGTTTTTAAGAAGGGGTGGGTGCATGGCCCTTGGGTAGCCTTTTAAGATAATCGAACTGGCTTTCGTTTTCCAAAATGAACCGGCGAGTCTATCAGTTGATAATATGACATGATGATCCTAAAACCTCAAGGGAGAGATGTATCCCAAGGTACCTTAGAGGGGGGTCGGCTAAGCCAAGATTGCAACCCTACCTACCAGATCTCATAAAAATGGCCATTGGTGCACAACTGCAGCTAGCATTCCGGCGTGGCCTGGAATGTCGCGATTCAGCATGTCTCACGACGAGGAGTACACGACGGAGTTAAGAGAATATACGCTGATACTCACACAAAATGGGAATATAGCGTCGGGGTTCGCAGCCAGGGGATGTCAGACATAGCATGACCGTCTGAGATAAGATTTGCGTGCTATGTATCTTCAATCTTGGGTCCAACTAAAATAGTATATCGGGACCCCCAACCTACCGAGGTAACCAAGCTTACCGTGCAGATGTGCAGGTTCCAACATGTGTTGGCATACTCTCCTTGTCTTGAGCGGACTAGGAAGAAGGCATGAAGAAAACTAGCATGTAGAGTACCAGCTGCAGCACCTTAAGGCAGGACCTATAAGGTTTCCAGTATTCTCGTGGGGAAACACACCGTTGGCCATACTAATACCGACTGGACCTAACTTGGTCCGATGCCAGTCGCTGTAACGGGGGCGGAAAAATCAACGTAGCGTCACAGAAGGTTCAACTGATGTCGGTCAGGTCGTGCGACAGCGAAAACAAGACCGAGCTTGTCCCTTGCCTCTTGTCGCGAATGACATGGGTGCGCTATGTTGTCCTGGGTAGCCAGGATAGCTAGCACGTGTGAATTATCGGGGACTCATCTGATGGTTGCATCGTTCTTCCTAATGGAGGATAAGCCTCAGCTAATGAGACGAACAAGCTGGAGCTGGAGTGGGTAAAAACGACCGGTTAGCTCACCCGTCAAGCCCCGTTTGGCCCATCTAGGACCATACACATACATAGTACTGAATCGTGTCTCGCGTGAATATCGACAGGGCTGCTGTCGGGGAGTCAGTCATAGTGTGAGATGTGATATGTAAGATGTAGCGTGCGGGCAAGTGCCTACACGTAGGTAGGTAGACAACATGGGGTAGAGATAAGAGCAAGCCAAAGCCGAGAATTGCATTGGATACGGCCAATTGCATCCAAATTCTGGGGTTAGGAAGACGTGATATCGTCAAGAGGACGACCCAATGTAGGACGGCGACTCGCATGGTTGGTCTAGCAAACCGAAAAAGAACAACGAAGCTTGGAAGAGACGTGTGGCGTCAACGGTCCTAGTCAACGGTCCTAGGTAACGATGCTGGTATGGCCTGTTCTGCCTGTTCGCTTAGCACTCTGCAGGAATCACCAAGCCACCTTACCAGCTATGCAGTATAGGTATGGTCCTTAAAACTTCACTTTTCAAGTCCTCAGTCCTTTCAGACCCCAGTCGTGTCTGCAAGAATCGGCGAGTGAGAATTTGCTAGTTCCGGCGGAACATATGTCAAGAATCTTGCGCTGTGCTTCAGATTGGGCCAGTGGGCGTAGAGCGTGTGTGCAGTTGTCCGGTGGCTTTTTGTAGAACACCTGAGGCTAAAAGCTAATATGGCTAGGGCTCTTGGCTCAATTGTATTGGCGGGTCTTCAGGTCTTGGGCTTCGGTTAGGCAAGGGTCCCTTGATTTAGGGATATAGTGCCCGTCCAGACCGTTGGGTCGATTATTCGTTAGAATGGTTAGAATGTTTAAGATCCGGCCAGTAAGCTTGCTACATTTCCAGCTGGAAAGAGCTGAACTTGGGCTGAGGCATGAGAACATAAGAAAACCGGACGATCATCAACTTGTAGGGGTTTGGTATCTGGCATTTTGTTCCCGCGGACAACACCCCCTGTACCTCTGCGCTGGAATCATCGTCTTGCAGTCCACTGGATTCCGGAGTAGCATTTTCGTATTTTCGCATCTTCACATTCGTGCTACCTACTAGTGTAGATAAACCGTAGGTATCTCCGAAACAGCTTTGGCGGTTCTAAAGTCTTGGGAGTCTGCATGTGTCACGATCGGCACTCATAGTAGACATCTAATTCGCGCCATCAACTCGATCCCTTTCGCACTAAGCAGCGCCACATTACGTAGCGTAAAACCAATTGAATTGACTTGGGGATTATTATCCACCAAAGGCGGGTTTCGCGTATACCTATGTACCAACACTGTATTGAGTGCTTTTCAATCTCAGTCTCATTCACAAAAACATCTTCGATCGGACGCGGTAAGCATCGGTATGAATATCAGCTGTGTCCTGTTTCTATTTCTATTCCCATTGCCCCAACCATAAAAATTAGCAAGAGTCGATTCGTCCACAGTGAAAAAGGCCAAGCATATTCGGGTCCGAAGTCTCTCGACTAAACGTGGGTCATATTCTAAGCATCACCTTAAAGGAGCGAGATCGAGTTGGCCGTCCCAAATGTCCGAAGTCTGCTGTGCAACATGGTCATGCACCCCAGCCAAGGCGCATGGTTACATGTCGACTCTTACTAAGGTCTTGCTCCATTCCCGAAAACCAACAGCGCTGCCAGGGCAAGCCATTGATGTACTATGTAGGTAATACACCTAGGTAACTATCAAAGGCGAAGGATTAATTCCGAGTTCATGATCGACTCCTGTCCACCGTGAGTCTAAACTACCGGAACAGCGGAATAACGGCCTGTCTCAAACCGATATCCCGTACACCCAAGACGCCATGGATCGTAGCGACGGCTAGATCCAACAAGTCGGTAGCTAATGCGAGTATATCTGCGATGGCGTTAAGACACCCGATCCGTTTACACGGAGCTTACATGTACCTACCTTAGCTGGGCCTCACTAAGACGCATCATCCCACACGTGCGCTCCAGTATTCCAGCAAAGCCTCATCCCACCTCTGTCGATACCCTGATGCCAGTGTGTGTTGGGAGTGAGGCTGACGTATCACGCCTGAGCTGAGAACGTAGGTAGGTACGGCATATCGCATCAGCACGATGGCCAGTTCAAGGTACGATCAGACCACGCCGGAGTCCTATTGGCAAGCATGCAGCCCGTTCAACAAAGTGGTCGAAGCTGTATAACTCGCTTACGATATGAAGACCTCGGTCGCCTATGGCGTCAGAGCTGTCGCTTGGTCTCGTACATCATTGGCTATCGAGGCGACCTGTCAGGCTAGCCATTACTTCGGAGTCAGATGCTTATCGGTTTCGTAACAAGCGCGCCCTTCTACCAGTCTGCTTCATGGGCTCTGTCTGGGCGTAGGATTGACCGACCTCGGGGATCCTTCAAACAGGACGTCAAAAGTCGCCGCAGGCTAGCTTGGCTCGGCCGGCCCGAGGACTTGATCCGCAAGGACGAACGCATGTCGCAAGGACGAACGTATGTCTTCGTCGGCTTCTTCATCAGCGACGCGTCGAGGCGCCGACCTGCGTATTAGCCAAGCCCGTAGCCTTGAGCCATCACGTCTCGAGCATCGCATCTCGATCACCACATCGTTATCGTCAACGCCTTGGCGGAGATGACTCTACCTGTACGTAATGTTATTTTTGCTGACAGTATGTTGGGAGAACGAGGAAGATTCGAAGACTGTTGGCTGCTCACCTTAATTCGCCGGTGAGGGCGAGCATAATGGTTGAGGGCTGAATCCAAGCAGTCCGGATTGAGATTAGGAAAAGGAGAAACATCTAAAGCGCGATTAACAGTTATTGTCGCGACAGAAAATGATGAATCAGGCCATAAGTGACTCGAAGGCTTTTCCAGAATCGTCATAAGGATTGAAGAGGCGTCGACTAACGCATGCGCAATGCCTCCCCCATCCTACACATTTCCCCGATTCGTCAACATCATATCATATCTGGGCTGTCCCCCCTCGTCAACGTCTAGATAGCTAGATTCGACGCACTCCCCTGCGTCTACGTACAAAGTCCGCTGCAGATGACAGAAGTCAGGTAGGTTGAGGCGGCTAAGCCAACAAATGAAAATGTGCACGTTTCGATGACAGCCGACGAGCGGAACACACGAGCTCCAGCTACAGCTGGTGGTCTAGAAGCAAGCCACGCACGACGGCGCACACCGATGCTATCAACAAGTAGAAGATCAAGAACTCTAGAAGTAGCCAGATTGCAGTAACCTAGCCTCCAATGCCAAACAGGAGCCTTACCCAGTAAGAATGACGGATCAATGAATGTCCGGATTAGTATTTGGATTACCTGGGTACAGGTAAAGTAAGAGTTCCCCCTTTATATCGAACCTGTAAGCAAACATCGTGAAGCGGGCAGCCCGCCGTTGCATCTATCCCCTCCACCTGATACGCCGTGCCGTGTAGCACATATAGTACCCATTTTCGTAGACGCAATGATAGCTACGGTACGGCAGACACGCGTCAAAGACTTACAAGTATTACCTACATGTATGCGGCTTGCTACCTGATCCGAGTGCCACTGTTGCAGTGATCGATAGGGCTTCGCCCATACTTCGGCGGAACCAAGTCGGAACAATCGATACGACGATGAAGACTCAGCTCCATACCCAAATAACAGCCACGAGGGAAATGAATAAAGTAACTGTATCATCTGCGTACTCATTAAGGGCCTTTATACATTAACTACCTATCTATACCGAGAATCAAGGCCTGCTAGTAGCCATGTAGCAAATCCGAACATTGCGCGTTCGTTGTTCGTAGTTGAAGCAATTCTCCGTTGACGCCTGCCATGCATATGAATAACCTCTCAGCTTCATCAGAAACAATACTCTTCAACATGCAAGTGAATCCCCTGGGCATCAGTGCCTTTATGTACGGCACGCTCGTCGCTCAGCTTCGCGACACTCGTCCTCACTTTAGCAACCAGCGACTGTCCACCGCATACCACTACCCCCGTCTCTCCTCCCGTGGCCTCGACTGCGGTCCTGATGAAACCAAATACGTCCGGTCGCGATGCCGAATGATGGATGTGCGAATCGGCGCTCGAGCCGGAGAGACGTGTTCGTGATCGACCCATCAGTGGTTGGACGACTCCTTCCACGTTCGACGAGCCCTTGAAATCCTCCTCAAATGTTTGCTTCTCCTGGCTTGCTGTAGATACCGAAGACGATGGAAATGGCAGGGCAGCCAATTGCCCATTGCCAGTCACAGCGATGTGCACGTCCAACTCGATTCCCATGGACTTGGCCTTCTCGATGGCTTCGTGCAGGCGTTCGTGATAGAATCCAATCTCCTCACCCTGTCTAGCTGCCAGTAGAAAGTCCACTCGCTTGATGCATGATGCTGAATCCGAATGCAGTACGCTTTCCAGGATTGGGAGCGTGTACGACGCACCCGTTGATGCTGAGATGAGCACCAGGGTCTCGAAAATATCCCATCGGGTCGGATGACCATACGGGCCCACTACCAATGATGTTAGAGTCTGCTTCTTTCCTGACGACTCCAACTTTCGCGCAAGTCGGTTAAGTCGCTTTGAGAAGCCTGAATGCGCTCGCACGACCAGCTGGATGCTGTTGCAGATACAAGTTTCTGGCATCTGATGGGCGGAGGCGATGGTGTACGGATGTGCTTCGAAGGGCGCGATTCCAGGAAGCCATAGGTAGAGATGCTGTCCAGGCTTCCATTTGAAGTGGACATCTTTGATGGTCAGTACCGTCAAGGACTCGCCTACCGGAGAGAGCTGTGTCTGGTGACCAATCCACTGAGCACCTTCGCAACATGAGCGGTTCGCGCGCAGCTTGATGTTCTGCCAGAACAAGAGCCCGAGACGAAAAGCGCGGTCGAAGCATAGTGCGGCGATTGCGAACCAGACGTTATATCTAGCGTTTTTGGGGACGTGGACGTAGATGAGCCACAAGAAGATGATGGCGGCTAGGACGTGCTGAAGGACGAATAGTTCATACGCCATGGATCGAAACGGCTTGAACGACGTGATTGTCATCCACAGTAAAATCCCCCAAGCACCAAGCCCATACTTCACCATAGGCATCATATCAAGCTCGTCGGCGACGATTTCGGCCCGGACCCAGCCAGTCCAAAAGTGAAAGCCGTGAACTGTAGCGGTGACGAACATAGTTCGGGCTACCCATCTGTGGAGCCAGTTCAATCTCTCATAGCTCATGCCGACGATAAATGCGATGACGTTGGCTCGAGAGGCGAGGAGGTAGAGGAAAGGAACCTGCGTAACTGTGACCCAGGCGTTACGGTACCCAATCCTTTCGTAGAAGTTCACGTCCACGATTATGGCGTCCTTGACCATCATGTAGACGATGACGCCCCAGTAGACTAGGAGGATGTAAATGCGTCCCATGGGAGGAGGCGTCATCCATGACAGGCCTCGAATCGGGACGTAGCACTGTGGATAGGTCATCTCTCTAGCCACAGCAGTCAAGGTGGCCCATAGCTGCGAGAAGACGGATGTTGGCTTCGTAGGGAACTTTACCGAATGGGTTTTCGATCGGCGCAATCTACGAGTGAAGGGTTAGTGTGAAGGGTCAGTGTGAAGGGTCAGTAGGAAGGGAGTCTGGAGGGAGCATTTCGGCATCTCTCCCACTACAATGACAACTTACCTCGACCAATTCTGCGCGAAGTTGATGATTCTGGCAAAAAGAAAGAGTGCAAGGGCGGTTGCGATGAAATACCAGTAGCTTTTGGCGTAGGTCTTGTTGGTTGTCTCCATGTCTTCAGGACTCATGGACTGGCCGTCCCCCATATCCATACCTCCCATATCCATCTTAAGATAGTTCCTTTCGCCTTCTTTTTCTTCAAATAGGTTGCTAAACCTTCACGCAAGAGCGCGATGCCGGTAATGGGCAGGTTAGGTAGTTAAACACAGAGTGTTGAATGTAAGAGGGCGATGGGAGAGGTGCGAGGGCATTGCAAATCAACACCAGTTAGGATTGACACGATTTCAATCCGACGATGATCTGACCAGTAGTTTTTCCTCTGGATCAAAAGTCGGTGGATGGGTATTGCAACGATTATCGACGGTTGGCCCTGGTCGTCGAGGCGTGGTTCCGTGTAAAGGGTACCTAATCTTTGAACGTTGGAAAGTTGAGGGTTAGGTAAGGTACCATGTCTACCCAGAGACAAGGTAGAAGAACAAAAGACGGGTAATAGGCACGAGGTCGACAATGCGAGGCTAGTAGATTGCAGGAAGGAGGCAAAGATAGAACAGTACCGTACCTTAAACCAGGTCGGTGGGTAAGTGATGAAAGAATCCGAACTTGCATACGTCTTTGCTGGTAGCTGGAACCTTGTCCTTATACATGCATCCTAGGCTAAGGTACGTGCGTGTATGTACCTGTGTCTTCCCTCCCCCTCCCCCTCCCCCTCTCTTCTCGATATGAGGCTCCCGCGATGGATTTGTTCGCGTATCTATGTACATGTACGTATCTACAACAATATGTAATTACACATACAGCCTGTATCTCGATACCGACAAAAGGCGCCCAGGTGCTTGCATGCATGCACGTAGTAGAGCATCACAGGGCAGAACATTGTGCCACGAAGGCATCACATCCAGCAAATATCATGGGCTATGTTTGTTATTGGTATCCCTACTGTGTATCGTATAATAAGAAGCGGTCTGCCCAATGTAGCACTTGTAAAATTTCAAAACAGTCATTCTGTCTCCGTCCTACATTTTCATACGCACCTTTGTTAGAACCCCTAATTCACACCGACTAATATGTGTATCTACCTTATACCTACATACCGACCTATTATGTGTACCAAGGAGGTTAGGTGTAGGTTCTAGTAGGTATCTGGTGTTAATGCGACAGATGCTACTCCCTAAACTCCCCAGTGTTCGGATCTGGAACAGCCTTTAAGCTGAAGGCCCCCCCTAGCAGCCCTAGATGGCCTATCCTTGCGCCTCAACGTGCTCAAATAGCCTCAACTGGGAGATACCCACCACTCAGAAGCAAAAGAAAACAGGTGGGGCAAGATTAGATGGCCCGGTACTGGGGAATCGGGTAAGGCCCCCTTGTAACCCTTGTAATAGCCTTTGTTACCTTGGATTCGCCCTTGTAATAGGTGGGATGAACCCCTGTAATAGATGCGTTCCCAGGGGACCAAGATATACCAAGATAGAGCTTGCAGGAAACCCCACACTCTTAAACCACGCCACCGAACACCATCGCAGCCATCGCTAACAGAAAGAGCCAATTATAAGCGATCCCAGAACTTCACGTACCACAGTTAATACCTTAGTACCTCCCTTACATCGGATGGACTATGCTTGGTACATAATGGATCTATCCTACAAGATGTATGGTAGCATTGAGGGCTTGAGATCAAAGGTTGCTTTTATCTATGTATACAAAGAGTTCGGATCTTTGACGTGACATTATCCAGCTTTATTTATAAACATTATAAACATTCATTTCGTCATCAGTCGCGTCATGAACGTCTCCCCGGTGAAAGGTTGAACCTTTGACTGGCACCCTGAATTACGCAAAGAGGAAAGTATGGACGTGCACAATGTACCTGTATCTGTGCCTGTATATCTGTATCGCGTAGGCTGGTGATTTTGGCGCCTTAACGGGGCTGGAACATTGGAACGAGAGCACGTTTCGGAGCAACGGCCGTTAGGTTACCTGGGTATTAGTGTACTAGCGCTTCTCGTGCAAGGTCTCCCAGGGAGGGTTTCTCAGGGAGGAGCGGGAGTTAGAAAGGTACCTACTGCAGGTATGCTAGGATGTAGGTAGGTACATGTAGTACATACAGCGTTGAAGGTCGCTAAGGTTCTCAAATTGCTCTCAGGGAAGGCCCAGACTCTGCGGGTGTTTCCCCAGATACGTGAAAGGACGACGGCGGGAGAGAAGGAAGGCGCGCGAGAAGTTTGATAATATTTGTACAAGATTCAGATAAATTTCCTTTTTACTGCCTTGAGCACTTTTTCACCTCCCTCACCACCTTCAAAACCTTCAACACCTTTGATCGTTCAAGCTTCAGACTTTAGTCCTCTTTCGAGAACCGACTTCACCTTGTCACGATCATACACTCCTAGGTATTCACCTGTCCTAACCTATCAAACTTCACAAATCACCATCATACTTGGTAATCATCTCTCTTCTCTTCTGACAAGAACCAACCCTACCTACATAGCCATCATCTAAGCTGTGTCACTACTCTTTTCAAGTCTCTTTCCAAGTTACATCCAAGAGGTATGGTACTGTATCTGATCTTCTTCGTGCACCACTGCCAATATCGCATTTCCATGACTTTTCCATGACCTCTCCCCCTCCTACCTAACCTTACCCTTCCGTCCCTTTGTCTTTGATGCTACGCAATAGACTCTCAGCTCAAAGATTCTCCTACTCTATTTATTTAGCCAGATAGCTAACGGTCAGACATAAAGAACTAACAAGATGCCTTCCGTCGGATCTGTCGCCGCGGCCTTGATGCTCCTCGCGAGCAGCGCTCATGCTCACTTCAAGGTCCTGCAGCCCCCCACCATCCAACCCTTCGACGATGACAAGGAGGGTGATGCCCCCTGCGGTGGTTACACGCCCTCCCCCGACGGTCTGAACGCTGCCGAGTTCCACGTCGACGGCGACACGATCTACACCACCCTTACCCACCCTGAGGCCACTTGGCTGTACCGCATCACCACCGACCTCACCGCTGGAGGCAACTGGTCCGAAGCCTACCCCCAGTTCCAGCAGAACGGTGCCGGTGACTACTGCACCTATCCGGCCACCATCCCTCACGAGTTCATCGGCCAGACCGCCATCCTCAGTGTCGTTGCCAAGGCTCCCGATGGTCTGCTCTACCAGGTATGTCACATATTACTTTATGAACCACTCGCATTATTACCTGGCTTTGCGCTAACCATGTACTGCACCATTCATAGTGTTCCGCTGTCACCTTCGTGGCGGGAAGTGTTCCCAAATCGGCAGACTGCCACAACGCCACAGGTGTCACGGCCACGTACACAACCGACGCCGACCTGACTTCCCAGCTCGGCAACCCCTCTGTCGCCCCCGAGGAGCATGCCACCAGCGTCGGTGTCTCGAATAAGAGCGATTCATTCCGAGGCCTGGGTGCCATGGTCACTGTTGGCGTGATGGCGATCCTGGGTGCGCTCATGATGGTCTAAGGTGACGAGCGGCGGCATAATGAGATCGGAACGAGGGGAGTTTGGTGGGCATGATTAGCTAGTTCTTTTTTCTTTTCGCGATGCATTTTCGCTACACACAGACATGTCTCTGAGCCTTCGTGGTACGGCCGATGACTTCACAGACATGACTTCACAGACATGACTTCACAGCTCCGGACAAGGCCCGAAGTTAGCTTCTTTACGATCCGATGGTATAGGTAGATACCCCATGATGAATTGAGCCCTGCGTTCTTACAGTGTTACACTCCCCATGATTGAAATGAGATTGTGATACCATACAACAAGCTCTGCACACATATTATCCAGGCTTGTATATTCATACCCATGCTACACGGTCAACACCCACCCAACTTCTAATACCTTGAGAGGTCTATCCCATATCAACAAAGACACGTCATGGTAGTAGTTAAAGAGTCTAATCACGAGCTGTAATTATCTAGGTACAGTACAAGGCCAGATCTCCCAACGCGCAAAATGGCACAATCCATGAGAGGCATGTAGAATTCCCATTCATATCTACCTAGATCCTACCAGATAGCTAATGCATTTAAAAGGGTATCTCATCTCATGTTATCCCACCTTATCCTATTCAAACTCCTCCCTGTGCCCCCATTTTCATCCAATCTTACAGATGCATCTTATCCATATCAGCAGCCAAGACTCTCTCGCCAGAGCTATGATCACGACTGAACCGCTGCTCCCGCCTGACAGACGGGAGCCTCTTAGTAGACTCCCCTGTCGGGTCGTCGGGGGAATCAGGTACGTCTATCTCGTGCACCTCTTGCAAGCGAGGAATATGGTGGTGGTCTTCGTCTTCCTCGCTCCACTCGTCGAGATCGGAAATCTCGTCCACCTCTCCTTCTTCTTCTTCGTCGCCGTCGCGACCGGCGGCGATGCTAATAATGGTCTTTCCGCCCGGGAGCCGCACGTCCCGCGCGTCCAGCGTCTCCGCGATGTCGAGGAGCAGCACCTCCATCGGGCAGATGTAGGCGACCTGCTTGCGCTCGCTCCAGGCTAGGATGTGTCCGCAGAGACGACCGTGCGGCCGGTCGACGATCCAGGCACCCGAGTCCCCCGGGACGCCTAAGGGACGGCTGGAACGGGGGTACACTTTGGGTGGGTCTTCGGTAGCTGGAAGGGCCCGCCCGCGGAGCGTCGAGCATCTACCGCTGACCTGGTACGTGTGGCTTGGAGAGGTTCGCCCGTATATCCTGACAGAGGTCAAAGCGGGTAAAATCTGACCTATCTGCTCGAAGGAAACCAATGCTGTCAGCAAACACCATCTTGGAAGTTAGGATTAGAATCAGGGATCATTCTGTAGCACTGACCTGGAGTCCGCTCGTGCGTGCGATACACTGAACATCTAATCCCGGTAGGGACGTTGCCGGAACGACTTCCGTTGGTTGAATGTTCCCTACTGATGTTGTAGAGCGAGTGCCCTTCGACGCAGCTCGGGGGATTGCGTTATCATGCGGCATTCTCTCGTCCTGGAATTCGAACAGCGCCCAATCTATCTCGTGAACCAGTCCATTCAAGTTGCGTCTACGTATCCCAGATGTAGCATAGATCTCGCCAAGTCGGTACGTATCAAGGTGATCCTGACGAGTCGGTTAGCTAAGACTTTAAAAGAAGAGGAGGTAGAGGAACGAATGGATACAATCCGTCCGACGGCAATATTGCGCCGTACATTAACTCACTTCGTCCATCGTCTCTTCTGACGGGTAGAATCCTTCGGGCACGTCATCGAGCGCGGGCTGAGTAACTATATATCCTATATATTCTATTTAGCTATGGACCCTTGAGTGAAACTTTGAAACAGCAGTATTTGCGGCTTTGAATCTCGCCGAATGCAATGACTCATGATATTATTTCGACTTTGTTCTTTTGGCCAGGGACGAGGATGTATACTTGGGAGGAACCTTACGTACCATCTCCGCAGCCTGGTTCTACGCCTGGAATGTCTCCAGGCTCAGTAAACTCTTCCTCATCGTCTTCCTCCTCCTCGTCGCTAGTAATATCCGTCAGGGATAGTTCCGACTCAGAGTCTGAGAAGTCGTAGCCGCTATCTTCGGCCGATGATTCTCCTTCTTGCAGGTGCATCATCTGTTCTGCTGCTGCACTGCTTCGTGGTGGCGCATCGGCCCTCTTGGCTACCTGATCAGACTGAACCGAGTGCATGGCCTGCTCCGGATCGTCCAACATGTGATGGACCGTCATTCCATACGGCTTATCATCAACAACGACAAGACCCCCAAAGCTAACAGGTGGGAGATGCTTGTCACCTATCCATGTGCCAATGCTCGCGCCGTTTTGGGGTATCTCCTGATAGTCAGGGTTCGCGGCCTCGTTATCATCCGCATCATCTTCGCTTTCGTTGTCGTAGTCTTCGCGGCTGTCGGATTGTTGGCTCTTGGCCTTGCTCGTTGTCGGTTCTTTCCGGGAGAGCACCATCGATCCATGACAAACCTTCAGACCAATGCCCATTGTACCATCGAAAAATACACCGAGCTTCTTCTTAAGTATCCCGCGTACTAAACGAACTGAGGTGCAGACGACCAATACCGTCGGTTGAGTCTTTTGCGGCGACTCACCAATCGATTCGATCGAGATTTCAACGGACTCGGGATACTTTCGGTAAAAATGCCGCAATGCCATGTTGATTTGAGGCATGATCATACTATGCCACTGTTCTATTACCTCAGTCGACAGCGGTACTTGAGGATATAGCCGAAGCTTGGGCTTTGAGTCCTTTAAGCGCTCCGGTGCGGTTCCTGGGACATTCTCGACTGCTAATCCATCAGCATTGCATGATCCAGCTGCGGTAATACGAGCCACCTTACATTGTGACACTTGTTTACTGTCAATTACGGGCGACTCTGGCTCTTCTTTCATTGATGGAACTTGTGCGCCAGATCCACGAGCGGCTTGTGTGCTGGCGGATGGGCCCGCCACCTGCTCAGTCGTACTACCAGCTCTCGCCTCTCTTTTAGGAGAGAACCTGTCGTTTTCGTCACCCAGCCGTTCGTCTAGACCACTTATTCCATCCAAAATACAACAGGCTTCTAGGTAGCGACTGGCCCTAATCTGGACTTGGCTTAATATCTCTTCGGTGGAACCGGGATGTGCTAGTTCTTGGTCAACTGCATTCCAACACGTCTGGACAGCTCTCATAAATGGCGTGCCGCAGCGAATCGCTAGTTGGTGGAGCACAGACTCCGATATACTAGGAGATGCCTGGTTTGGAACGAGGTTTTCAAGCTGCGTCCAGAGACCGATCGAGACGAGCATCATAGCCAAAGAATAGAGGTCCAGCGTCCTAGTGTCACTGCTCGAAGTAAGAGGAGATTCGCTAGTGGTCCGAGGGTCGAGCGGATGGCGGTGGAGCAGAAATGTCGACGGAGATTCGCCTTGTGTGGATTCCTCGGGGAAGAGGTCGAAGAACGAGACGAGCGGCCGTCTAACGTCCACCTCGCCTACGGGCAAGCCGGGATCGTTCCCGACAGTGTTGCAGAATGAGATGGCGGAGGCACTAAGGTTCCCATGAGTGATGCCCCGGGCATGCATATCAAATACTGTATTCGCCAGGTTATGAGCAAGGCGAAATTTAGCCTCCAAGGTAGGTTCAAAGTCGGGACGGTTAAGAAGCTCCTTCAAGGTGTACAGGTTATCTAGGGGGTTCTGGGTAAGATTCTCGAACGTCACTGGGTTGAAACCAGGAGGAAATTGATAGATAAGAGCCAGCCTCGATTCCGCCATGTCTTCATAGTAACCAAGAAGAAGAGGAAGACCAATCCACGAACCAGGGGACCTCTGGGAGTCTGTCTGGAGGCCGGCGCTCAACTTTTCGAACCGAGACATGTCAGGCATGATGCCCGTGGCCGAGTATATCGGATCGAATGGCGCGTATTCTACAAGTAGAGGGGACGATGGCTGCGGCCCCTGCCGGTGGGTCAATTCGACATAAGCTTGCTTGCTCATGAAAAAGATCTCTTGGGGTCTATCCCGAGCCGTCTCTGTCTCCGATATAGACATGGCTTGCATCGATCGTAAGCTCGTCAGGGTCTGGAGGTTGATCTGCCGAGGCGTTTGAATCCTTGTGGAGCTATAAGGTCGCAGGTCCTCGGTCGAGGCGGTAGTCTTGAAGGACCTTGCCAACGAGCTTCTCGAAGACATGGCGGCAGCAGACCGAGTCCGAGACAGTTCGCAAAGGGTATCGATGGATGCAGTCAGATCTTTAACTAGATCTTCGAATCTACCCTTATCCCAAACAATTAGTGGGGCTTTTCGATCGACTGACGACTTTTCCGATGCCCTTTCGGTTCCTCCGGCTTGCCTTGAAGCAAGCCACAAGGGTTCGGCCTCGGCAAGGATATCCTTAATAGTCGCCATAATGCTGCCCACAAGATCGCTCAAGCCGGCTTTGGACAGCGACTCGTCAATCTCGGCGGCCTGGTTCGGGTCGGACCATTCCAAGCCCCAGCTAACCAAGCGGTCCTTTTGGATACGTAGTTTGCGATGTAGGGCCTTGATATCGGGGTCGTCAAGACTCGGCGCAGACTCTTTGACGAAGTCTGAAGACTTCTTAGTGTCATTGTAGAGTCTGCTGAGCCGGCGTTGGAAGGGTAGTTGAAAACCACCACGAGGAAGAAAGGACTCCATGATGAAAAGTTGCCTAAAGCAGTGCGTATATGCCTGATCAGATACTTCACTTGATTCGAACCTGCGAGGCGTCGACCGGTGGTTGTGGACTGAACAGTGCTAAGCTGTAGACGAGAAAACAAAGATATATCTTATTAGTAGAGAACAAGCAAGATAGTGTCAGCCTAAGCAGTCTAGATATCTCGAGGTTTGCCTCGACATAATACTGGGATGTCTATTCGCCGGAGAGAAACCTCGAGTAGTTACAAGAAACTGAAGGGGTATGTATTAACTGAAACAGCCTAACACGACGAGGGGGAGGCGTGATATCTAAGTTTCCTTGGGTTGTCTTGAAAGCAAGATGGAATCATCTATGGATTCAGAAAGGAGGGGGCGGCTTTGGTATGCAAACATATGCCCTGAGAAGAGTCCAGTCATGAAAGGCGAGACTCCTCGCGTCATACAGCCGAGCCAACAACCTCCAAGACGCTCCTATCGTGTGGCAGACGAATAAGTAATACAGCTGCCTTGAGCCCAGCAAAAGCAATGGCAATGGTTGGAAGTAATTTCGGTGCCTAGGCGCAGGTGCGGATCCATGAAAGCTGGTGTGCCGAGTAGCATGGAGCCAAAGCACGCTACTTCCGGGCTTAGACGAACTCTGCTCGAGTAATTGGCGTGTTAGGTATATTGTTCCGGCCTGTTAGTGCCCATGTCCACGTGCGAATGTCTTGTTGTCTCTCAATGGGATGTGAGACCAAGGGTCGAAATGCTGCTGCCTGGTGAGCGGGAATGATGAAGTTAAGATAAGAAGGATCGTGATTGGTGGGAGGAAAACACTAAGAGCTGAGAGTGCACGGCCACACCACATTGGGGACCGCCGGAATTCCGAGTATGGGCCTCTAGCCACAGTCATTCTAATCCAGCAGGTGACAGCAGCTGACATCTCCTTGCTGCCGCTCCCTATCCAGATATCCAACTCCTCCTCGGATTATGATTGCGGTAGATCAACGTTCGACAGCAAATTACTTTCCCCGCCGACCTTCCCCCTTACACTCCACACTACCTACTTTGACGAAACAAAGACACCTCGAGTCAAGTATACCACGATATGTAGGTAGGTAGTAAACAGGCCGAGACCTATCAAAATTGAAGCCACCGCCGACTATCTGAAAAGCCGGGGTCTCTCTTCCAACCTTGCTATCGCAGGTAGATACTAGAAACCAATGTCTAGCCTACTCGATCACATCGATCTGCCAGCCAGAGGTCTCAAAGTGACTGGCCATTTTCGCTTCACTACATTCCTCTCTCCCCTTCTTCTCATCTTTTCCGAGCTTTCCGCGCCACGACTAATGCCGTGAGAAAAGCGGTCAAAGTCGACTGCATTTCGCTCGCAATACTCAAAGGGAGCATTGTCGGAGACTTGACCTAGAATGAGGATGAGATGAGATACGTACCTAGTATAGTAGTATCCTCCCCCAGATAGGTCAAAGCTCCCCTGAAAAGATCGTTGTTTTGCGTTCACCGAGCCGGATATGCACCAACCGTATAGCTATAGGTGGATGAGCATCGAGTCCGATAGGAGGGTAACAGCTGTACCTACCTACCCTAGCCTTCCCTAGGTACTAAAGTAATGATAAATTTATAGTCACCTACTATTTGGCCTCTTTAATATGTCCATTATCTCATGGATAGAAACTCGACAGCCCTTCTTCATATTGACTGCTTGCAGATAACCTCAAACCTGTTTACGACCTGTCGGCACGTTAACAAAATTGATAGTGTACGAGCCGACGATCAAAACTACCTACCTAACCACCCGATCTCGTTTCATCGTATATCATGCCTACCTAATCGATCACATTTTCGTAAATCTTAGATCCTATCCATACCCCTGCATGACCCTCTGTCTACTTTTCATTCTAGACAGATGTTTCAAGTCTTAAGCCTCATTCTTTGGAATGCGGCATAAGAACATGGACCAAACAGTTGATACATACATCGAAGGATGGTAATGGCTTCCAATGTGATCTCAGTCTATGCTTCTGCCTGCTGAACGCCATGCGTGTAAGATTGCGGAGAGTAACCCTGATGAAACCATCTGGGCTTCACGACCAACCTTGCCAATGGCTCGTCGAGGGCCAAAGTACCTTGCAGCATATCTCCGGCGCAACTTCGTATAAGCCTTTTTCCCTCAATCAACATATTAATACCTAGGTCGTTTGTAAGTGATTCTATTTTTATGTGCTGTGGAAAGAATATTAGGTACCATTTCAATGAGAATGAGATGCTCAAGAATTCATCTCGGACTGCCCCCACTAGGAAACATATAAAATTCATTTTAATAGAGGCTGAACAAGGGCGCTTAATTAAATTATCCAAGGATGTCCATTTGACCTTGAAATATTGGCATTTATTACCCGTAGGGTCGTACTAGTTTAGACAGATGCCGAATTATGCCAGTGAAGAGCGGCAACAGACTGTCCTGCATGCGTTGTCTCGATTAAGATAGCAGATAGGAACATGTATTTCTCTCTTACTA
Organism: Hypoxylon lenormandii; assembly: GCA_028565235.1. NCBI lineage: Eukaryota > Fungi > Ascomycota > Sordariomycetes > Xylariales > Hypoxylaceae > Hypoxylon > Hypoxylon lenormandii. The sequence continues at coordinate 20,950 of JAOWAP010005871.1, forward strand.
CTAACTGGCTCCTTTTCTAGCATGTCAGCAGGTAAGCATTGAGATTCGATTAGGGGATCACGATCATGAGCTACGTGGGAAGCCAATGGCCCAATGCCTCTAGTTCTCACTACATTTAGGGAGATAGCTAAGGGTTGCTTCATAACCAAGGATTATCTACTAATCCAAGTAGCACTTAATGCTTGCAAGCCTTAGCATGGAATGGTTCGCGAACGATGTGTGAGAGGGCTAGAGAAAGAATGTCAGGGGGGCTTCTGCAAGCAAAGATAGTTGCAAACGTGACACATCCGACTCGGTGATAAACTGAGTACCTAGGTAAGCCCTTAGGGGTTTTGTTGTACACGATAAAGGTTCACGAGTAGATCGGGTATCCGTGATCACCGACCTAACCTGACCAAGTCCCAATGCGGGCACGAGCATCAAGGCTTCACAAGACGAGATTGCGAGATGGCACCATGCACAGAATGCTAAGACTCGTCGCTCCTAGAGATTAGGTTCGTTGTGTGATGTTTACGTTCCCCCCGCCCCCCGAGAAGTGGCTACCCGCAGGATCAGGCTGGGAAGAGGTTCGCTGATTTCCCGCGTCTTGAGCCAGCTCATGTCGGGATAGGAGATACATGGTAGCTCGCGCGAACCTGACTCGGCCGCCAATGAGATTAGCAGCAGTGCGAGGCAACCAAAATATGCATATGCCGGTACGCGAGGCTCATGCGGTGTAAGGGCTCGGCGTACGGCTGTTTGCAGAGCCTTGTAACAAGTCGTCCCCATGGGTATCTTCTCATATCTCCATTTAAGGATGCCTACATCGGGTACCTAGGTATGCTATATCGAGCTTCCAAGCTAAGTCTTTAGGTGATTGGGTACTTATCTGTCGAGTGAGATACCTAAGAAGCTATGGGAAACAATTGAGGCCATATTAGTGATCGAAACAGTCTACAAAGGGGTTGTGGTCGAATGAAAGGTGTTCTGTAATAGCTCGGTGAGATGAATGGCGCCACCTCTGCGCCTGCTTTGGGAGTTACAACATAGCAGTAGGCTGGACGGATACCAATGGCGCAGGCCAAGCTTGATGCTTTATCGGCGCACACGCATGTCTCGGGAAGGCGAAACAGGTTAATGATGGACCTCGCATGATCCACGGGCTTAGATCACGACGGGTTTCGTACTACACAACAAACGCGGAGGCCTGTCGTACTAAATTAAACGATGATCTCGAACCTATATCCGTAGATATTTGCCTGCCCACACATTCCCGATGTGGGTTGGCTACCTACCTTGACGATCGATAAGGTAGAACGATATGGCTGATCGGCAAACTGAGCATACAGCACATACAGTGACGAGCGGGTTACGAGCCAGAGATGTCTCAATCCGCACACAGACAATTACATGGCCTGCTTCAACATTTACCACAACTTGGACGCTGGGAAGCAGCTCTGATCCGACAGAATCTCCAGTTACGGTGGCCCCAGCATCAAATTCTACCTCAGCAGGCCAAAGCGTGGGCCCCATCCTCAGTGGCGTGGTGGTCTTTATAGTATTGGTATTGGTGGCATGGGTGTGTTGTCGGCGAAGTGAGCCGCCATTAGTCTATTATGTCTATCTAGGTAGTATTGATGAAGACTGACCGCCATCCACCTAGATCGGTCCAACGGTCGTTCGAGGCGTTCGAGCCGGCGACATGGGTCGAGTTATACAAGCAAAAGCGGTTCAAGCGGTTCACCAAGCTCGAATGGCTCCTCTCGGAATGGCGCAAGTGTTGGATCTGCGGCAAGTGAGGCAGCGGAAAACCATTGGGACCATGCGGAGCAGATGCCCGAGGCACCTATGCCGGATATCCCACCTCCGGTTGCGGGAGGGTGGCCGGGACAGCAGCTCGACCCGGGAATAAGAATGGGACCAGCGCTAGGCCAGGGCATGGGATTTCCTCCGGGCCGGGGCGGACCTCAGCCGATGATGGGACGAGGAGGGCCACCACTTGTAGGTCGAGGAGGTCCTCCGCCAATGATGGGCCGGGGCGGTCCACCACCGGGAGCCCTTCAATAATTCGTCAACGTTCGGGTCTCATCTAGCATAGCATCCCCTTATCAAGCCGACACGTTAACCAGCCCGCTAGCTTCCTAAAGCAATGAAGGGGCGGTGAGAGGGGCACGAAGCTGCAGATCACATCGAATATACCTTCAGGTTACCATCTAGACCACCGCGGCTTGATACTCGTGAAAATATTGTAAAGGGGGTATTATGTATGATCTAGAGGACAGTTCTGCGGTGCGAAGAGACCTAGGAATCGAGACAGGATAGTGAAATGTCGTCGTCTCGGGGAGGGCACGGTAATAGCTCACAACACGACCTGTTCGAAGAACCTGACGCACAAGACAGCGGCGATAGCAGCAATCCCTCCCATGACGACCATCCGCATGCCTTCAAAGCAGCCCAGCTTGACCTTTTCCCACATAACCACCTCGCCTCGGACATTTCCGTGCTGCCAGCTACCATCCGCGGACCCGTGGTGCAGGAGACAGTCCTTGGCAAACCCGAAGGCGAACAAGGCCAAGATGCAGACGAAGAAGCTCCACCGGAGGCCTTTCTCTACCTCTCCGACGAAGAAGTACGGGAATAGCGGCAGCAAGCCACCGAGCAGGTATCCGAAAGACACTGATAGGCCGAGGACTGCTGGAGGTAATATTTGAGTTGCATCTGCCAATTCATCGTCAAGCATCGAGTCTTGACTAAACAGCAGCCGTCCTGGAATGACTGGGTGGTGGTCGATGTGAGTCTGGATGACTTGGAAGAGATCTGGAGGGAGGTCTAGCGGGGCAAGATAGCTTCTAACAGCATCCTGTCCGGACGTTTCGTCCAACTTCTGACTGCGAAAATCACTGCTTGGTCTCACAGCCCCCAATTCTCTGGCCGCAAGATATCCGCCGATACCCATGCTGATACATCCGGCGCATATCTCAGCCATACCGGCGTAGATTACCGTTCTGGTGTGGCCTAAGGATGACAGCCCTGCCGTTAAGGCGAACGGTACCGTGAGGCCATCGGCAAAGCCTAGTGTGAAGTGGGAGAGAAATTGGGATAGTCGGGACGGAGGTACGTCCCACGGGCGGTCCATTCGATAGTGATGGGAGCAGGAATCTTCGCCGGCGCTCTCATCATCGATCGGCGTATTGATGGGCTCTTTCGAGTTTGCGCCTATGACAGAGTAGGCTGGCAGACTCTCTTGACTCGATTGGCCTTGACGGCTTCGTCTAGAAAATAACTGCATGTTTGGTGTGGGCTGTGGTCAATGAGAGACATAAAAAGGAAGCTCTAGCTTAGAATTGATATTCCATACCGCGATCCTTCAGAGCTGGTAACAGAGTTGCCTTGGTACAAGTGATACGATATTAACAATCTCCTGCATCCTCATTCTCTCTCGAGGGCCAGGAGACTGAAATCACAACGGTTAACATTACCTCGGTGTTAGACTAGTCGCGCTGCACCTGCTCGGCCTCTCTCTCTCTGCGGCAACGACTCGGGCACCTACGATCTATGATGTATACGTATTCCGATGGATATGTGCGTTTGAACCTTCCCAAAAGGATCATAGCCTCGGAGAAGCCACAAGCAACTTTAGATTTGTGGAAGGAGATCAGCAAGTGGTGAAGTTCGTGGAACGAACCCCCGGTTGGTGTGAAGGTGTTCATGGCCAGCCAGCCAGCCAGTGAGCTGCCAGGTATTGTCAGCTCTTATCATATCCATAACCCGGGGCCCGTGGCGCTGCTCTCCCGCAACACCAATGCTTGGCCATCCAAGCCCCACGTGCTCTTGACCTGCTAATAATCCGCCTATGATTGAACAAATCTTTTCAAGGAGGTGCTTCTGTCAGCCAACACACGATTGGTATATCGACGCCAACATTCCGGTCTGGCTTCTAGAAAAGAAAAAGACTCGGTCAATCGCCGGTCGTCATCATCGTTCATGATCCTTGTCCGATGCGGCTATTTCCGGCGATGATCGTCCAACATCTAGCCCGGGAACTGGATTGCGCACTTGATGGTTCTGGTCTTGTACCCCATTAACAGCAGCAAATCGCTTGCCGCATTTCACTTGCTCGCCTACGCCGGCCAGCATACCTCAGATATTGATATATACCTGGACCTCCCGGCATGTTTCCCGGTCTTTCTAGCCATTAGTCTCCGGTCCCAACGGTGCCACGCTCATACGTTACCAACTTATTAACCACCTTCCCAAGTAGAAGGGATCGATGCAACCCTGGCCCGTTAAGATACGCATCGTATCCCCGCTCATGCTTCTTCATACTCTCCAATGGTACTCATGATCTACACACATGTGCAGGCGGTAGGGCTATGCACCTATTGCGCAAGTATTCCTAAATAGGAAATATCGTAGTCTCTGCTATATTGCCGGTCTTGCGGATCAGGTCCCGAGAGCCCATAGACTTTGCCGGTGCATGATAAATGTAGGCAATATGACTGCTCGTCAATCTCGACCTGTTTGTAGTTGTCATCGTCTATTTCCTGCTCGCGTGAGCCCCGACTCCCTTTAGCCATGCGTTCCATCATCCTGCCGGCCTTGCTCTTCGCGGTCCACGTCGCCGCCCAAGCAGAAAATAGTTACACCGCGACGGCGACCAGCGATGTTGAGAAAGCCCGGGCCACGGCGAAGACGCTGAGTCCCACCAGCAATGTCAAGGGCAAGGCGTTCGACCGGTTGGCCATCATATGGCTTGAGAACACGGACTACGACATGGCAATAGGTGATCGTAAGTCGCATATTTCACTAGAAAATAAAGATAGGAGAATAAGAGAAAGAGAAATATTGGCTAAAATGAAGCGCGAACAGCCAACCTAGCCTGGCTAGCCAAGCGTGGCATCACGCTCACCAACTACAACGCGCTCACGCACCCGTCGCAGCCCAACTACATCGCGGCCGTTGGCGGCGACTACTTCGGCATGCAGCACGACGACTTTACCCAGGTACCCCATAATGTATCTACCGTGATCGACCTGCTCGAGGATAAAGGCGTCTCGTGGGCCCACTACCAGGAGGATATGCCGTACAGCGGCTTCGAGGGCTACGCCTACGTCAACCAGAAGAACGGCAAAAACGATTATGTCCGCAAGCATAATCCCGCCGTCAGTTTTAATTCGAACGCCGGCCTGATTGACCGGCTGGCCTGTATTAAGAATTTAACCGGTATGCTTTCACCCTTTCCTCTTCTCGTATCGGGGCCGAGACTATTGAGAAATATCTCTTCAGAAATTCGACATCGCTCCAGTCCACACCCTAAAATCAGAGGCTACGACTTCTAACAGAGACTCCAGTATTCTACCAGGACCTCGCCGCCAATACGCTACCTCAGTGGATGTTCATAACGCCCAACATGACCTCGGACGGCCACGACACCGACGTCAGCGTCGCGGGCACGTGGACCCGAGCCTTCCTCGAGCCCCTGCTCTCGGAC
>JAOWAP010005882.1:0-12498 GCA_028565235.1 Hypoxylon lenormandii
CAATCTGGGGCGTTACTACAGTAAGTGTGGATTTGATCTTACTCACTCGGTATTCGCCGGAGGTTGAAGATCGCCACCCGTCCAATGCAGTACTGGTAGCTTCCCCGCCGTGGCGGCCCAGGGTATCGGTGCCTTCGGTGGCTTCGCAGGTTAGTAAATTCCTCCGTGCCGGTCGAACACGTCCGAAGACGAACATACATACTGACAGATGGTTGAAATAGGATCTCTGCCTGCGGTCATGATGGAGGTTTAAAGTAGCGGGGAGCGGCGTCCGGTTGGGAAATCATGACTGTGTGATATCAAAGGCTACATAACTTCGCCGTGTTCCGTATTTCTAGGAGGTGGGAGGGGGATTTTCACCTGAATGACTAGACTTCTTTTTTTATTACCTGGCATTGGGGGTTATTTTTAAACATATGACTGGATCGTATATTATAGGTGCACTTAATAGGTCATCAGATGAAGTAAAATATTATTTTTTCTTAAAACGAACTTTTCAAGTACCCCAGTGAACATATTAGTATCGCCTAGATTGCACACGTCTTGCTGAGTATCTAAGGGAGCTTTAATATGAGCTGTCGCTTGTCGCTTGTCACTTAAGGTACGAACTTGATGGGATGAAATTAATGTATTCACCGAGGATCGAAATTGAAAAGTCCAAGACGCCGTAACACGCCTAGAACCCAGTCTTGCAGAAGAAAATTCGTCCTACGTCGTGATATCGTGAAGTAGCCTTCTGCTACTCCATCTAAGAACCGGTACTCCTCTATCAAATGCTAAAAGACCACGCTCGTATTACTTCTTCGCTTCGCCGGCGGCAGCGGCAGCCTTCTTCGCATCGGCTAGAAAAGAGAGAGACGAGTTAGTTATACTGAACACCCGAGGTAACATCAAAAGCAATGGGGATATATATTCGAAGGGCGAGGCGGGTAGGGATGTCTTACCGGCAGCTTGCTTCTTGCGCATCATCTCGGCGACGGCCTCCTTGTCGCGTTGCATCTCGTTGCCGCTCTTGTTGTTCTTGGATTTCTGCGCAAAAAAAAAAAACGTACGGGTTAGTCTACCATGCGTTGCTTATCCCCGAAGGCCCTTTTCCACCGCTCTTTCGCAATCTCCATTCAACATAGTTATAGCGTACGGAATGGCCAATTCTGGTATACAGTCCGATAGCTCTGCCTATTTTCGCCCTGACATAGTTTCCTCCGTCTCGTATCTCAGGGATAGACGACGGTGGGCGGTAGGCGGTAGGCGGTAGGCGGTATAGGCGGGCGGTGGCTTGCGCGCGTCTCGGAAATCGGCCGACGGGGAAGAGAGAAAAAATAGCGTAAGCGAGCGGAAAAGAGAACTCACCTGAGCAGCCTGGGCCTTGAGGTTCTTCTCGCGCGCCTTGTCGCGCTGGTTGCCGCGAGCCATTTTTAGGGATGTGGTTTGTTCCTTGTTGAAGATAGTAGGTTAAGCGAGAGAATGGGTTGTAGAAGCGGCGCTTAATAAAACGTGGAATCGATGTTTCTTGTCTTGACTTGTCAGCTTGTCTAGATCTGCTGGGGTCAGGGAAACTGGAGAATCGAAGGAAACTGAAGGACTAGGTTCATGTATCTAGCCGCCCAGCTGCTTAAAATAACGGAGTTTGGGGGGGACTTTGTGTCCCACCTTAAGGCCTGAGCCGCGCCCTGTTCAGGACGCTAAAGGTCAGTGTTCGGTGCTTTGCCGCAGAAGCCTTGGTGGGGTGGAATTCGTTGAAAGCGTTTGTTCTACAGGGCCATCCCAGCCCGCGTGACTCCAAGGACCAATCATTGTCGCCAGCTGGTCACTTAGTTGGCGATATTCTGGATGCTTCTGAACTTCAAAGGCATTGAAACATCAAATTGTCACTCTCTTTTTTCATTGATCATGATCATGATATTAAGAGTACCAGCAACCGACAAGTATTGTCAGTCATCAGTCACCGGTCAGACACCAATTGCTACATCTGCATGTATGCAAATACCATTCTCATGATAATGATGCAACTGTTTAGACAGTGTACATATGTTAGGTAAGAGGTATACCTACTGATACTGAATTGAATATACGAAATCGAAATGCCGCAGTGGCCTCAGGAAGGATTGTGTTTGTCACAAAGAACAAGAAGCTCGATACCACAAAGGCTTTATTCAACGATGAATCTCGAAGCCGTCTTTGCATTGTCCCATAAGATATCTTTGTCTAAAGGCTCATACATGTATGTTGTATGTTGAATCTTCTAGCCTAGCGCGGTCTGGCTATTTTGCTGCATATTTTGCCTTAACACGACCTGAAACGAAGACAGGTAACTGACAGCCAATGAAATCTTTGCCGCAACCCAATTCTCGCAATGTATTCGCTCGACGAGATATAAATCATTGGACGAGATGATGTGTCGCTGCAGGTCCATCTGATACTCCCTACCCGTCGGTTTCCTAGTATTATAGTACGTGGATCACCAAGAGCTGTGATTCGTGTCTACTCGTCAAGGGAGTCGCAGATCGAAAGTACCTGGAGGAAGGGATTCACTATCCGCATCGGCGCGATATGCAAGCAAGCCACAATCTCCAGATCGAACCCTGTCGTCCCTCGTTCGTGTGTAGCGCAGCGCAGTGGATGTTGTATGTTGTAGTTGTAGTGATAGTGACAAAGATCAAAGATGTACTAGGTATTGTATTATTGTAAAAGAGCAAGGGTTCTAACCGGCTCCTTCCTAGTTCCCGCGTACCTGACTGCCAATAGCTTCGACGGGTCTTCGTTTCCTTGAAGGGATACTCAGGCCTCAAAGTCGACTAAGTCATACAGTCAAGCTTGAGACCATTCGCGCCCGACTGGATTCATTGGTCAGAGAGCGCCTACCCAATGCGAAACGACGAGGTGCGCCCTGGGCCTGGGGAAGTAGCTAGGTCTTTTTGAATTTATTCTTGTCCCTTAATCAATTGTCTTTTCCCCAAACCCTTTCAGCAGATCCCCTCGACGGTTCAACGTTCCTTTTGGAATACCTATTAAAAGATCTGGCAGCCGCCGATCCGCCCTGCCCTCTCCTTGTCCACCGGCTCTGAACCACAAGGATCCATTGTCCTCGACGGACATACATAATAGCAATATCCTCACTCAATTTCATTGTCTCTTGGTTTTATAAAACTTATCCTCACCGGTTGGTGATTCTCTTACACTCCCTTCCACCGTCCTACCTCCATTCGACTTTCGCTTCTCAGCAACCCACCCTCTTTCAACCTTCGGTCCATCGACTTCGACAGGTCTGCTAGCCAGATCCCCGTTCTACGAAAAGAAAAAATTTACAATCATTTACAACAAACTGCTGGCAGTTACAACGAGTTGGTACCCCGTTTTCTAAAAGTCCAATAGGGTATGCCACGGCGGGACAACACTAACGCTTACACGCCTAGAGACACTACTCTAGGTATTATCAGGATATACAGAATGCTGGGTGGAAAGACTCGTTCCGGCTTCCAAGGAGGCGCCTTCATCATCCTCCAGGTCATCCGTTGCTGCAATGTTGCCGTCCTCACGGCCGTCATGGCCGTCTCGGTAATCATGATGATCTTCGCCAAGATGCCCAACGGTTTCCAATTCTTCAATGACGTCTCTCTGGCTTTTGTTATCCTCGTCGCCGGTCTCCTGCTCTGGACAGAGATTCCGGTGAGTACTGGTAAGAAGTTTATTACGGACAACTGGCCAGCCTTCGGCGAGAACCGCGGATTCACCTGGCTCGGCATCGCCATGATCCTCATCGGCTGCCATCATCTTGGCGCGCTCAGCAATAGCACCTACAACAACAAGGACGTACCATTCCAGGTCTGGCAAGCCATCATGGGTGCTGGTATCATCGCCATCGCCTTTGGTGTTACCAACGTCATCGCCTCATGGATCTTCAGCAACAGGGCCCACGGCGTCAGTGCTCGCGAGATCCGCAGAGATGGTGCCACCACTTTAGACGTCAACTTCACCGAGGAATACGAGAGCTACCGAAGCAACTCGGTTCGCAAGGAGAAGAAGGCGAACAGGATCACGAAGCTCTTCGGCAGGGGTGGCGCGAAACCCAAGATTAGCCATCCCATCTCGAGTCACCCGATGCCGGACGACCTTGAATATGGCCATAACGACGGCCATAATGACGACCTTCCCTTCGACAACGTCCCCATCGACAACCGAAGCAGCCCTATCATCCCTGAGGTGAAGCGCCCCCCTACTGCTTTGCACCCTGCCTTCCACACCAGATCAAGATCGATAACGAGCCGGTATAGCGAAGCTAGCCACATTGACCGTTTTGGCGAAAACAAATTCTAGGCCTATTAATTCAATATGGTCGGATTGTACATTCTTAGCATCACGGCATGGTGTTCACTGAGGAGGGGCGTTTTAGGTTTGATTTCGGATATACCCCGATTTGGGTCAGCGGGACAGGATAAGGGGAACATTTGCAACATCTGCAACATTTGCTACATTTGCTTTGAATTTGTGGATACGTACCTCACATGGTATTCAATTCCAACAGCGATCATGACTGCCTGGTCTTATGACTAGGTGGATAATATAATTATGACAGTTCTTCAACTCATTTCTCTAGTGAAGTTGGTGTGTTTCGGAAGTAATTCTTGAGTTTTAAGTGACAACCTCTATCTGTTTAAGCTACTAAGATGGATTAACCGCCTGGTATATACATCAATACGCATAATCATCGACTTGGAAGGTTGATAGAACGGACTATGTGTGTGCCTATATGGTACCTTATGTAGTCATACCTATATCGCGATGTCAATCTTCCAGTGGGCTTATAACGAAAACTAAAGCTCTCGACTCCCAAACCCTTGCGCAGGTAGTTGCATTTACTGTACTTAAAGGGCTCATCTAAAATTCTGCACGATATCTATCACGAGATGACTAAATGCCTAGATGATGCCGAACGAGTAGCTAACAGCCAGGGGGCGGGACGCTACGGTCCAATCCTCATATAGCATGGCTTGCATATGCATCGGAAGGGAGATCCTGTCGTAGATTTTGCTGTCTGGATCGTAGAATAAAGGACCGGCATGGTAAATTTAGGTAGCTAGGTAGCATGCTAGGTACCCGTGTACTCCTAGTGCTCATATTGATAAAGATCGTTCCACCACAGGAAGCCTGGCTCTGAAAGCATATTTCCACGTATGTGAAAGTTGGCAAAGCTCTCCGTTCGTGGCGTCCTGAATATACGGTGGACTTGACCGGCTGCCTTCCAACCAAAGAACCCAGCCATTTCCCAATTAACAAGTCCCACGATCTTGCCATCCTTGACTATGCAATTGGACGTGGTGAGATCATTATGCATGAAGCCCATGTCTGGGTCGTCGTTGTCCTTGGAGAAGAGGATAGCTGCTTCCAGGGGTCGGATGCGGCCGTTGGTGAGGATGTTTAGATCCGGAACGACGTAGTCGCGAGTACGGACTATACGGTCGTCTTTCTTCTTGACTTTGCGCAACGCTCGAAGTATGTCTCGTGCCTGCTGCTTGAATGATCTCCCTTGGCCATTGTCTATTTTAAAACATGCGGAGCTCAAACGATCGCCAGGGATCCTTTCCTGAACCAACACCTGGCGGCCATCGATCTGCGGAAGAGTGAGTAATGGAGGCATAGCTACGTAATTTGAGAGAGAGTAGGTTACCTTGCCGGTAAAGTAAATATTTGGCACTCTGACATGTTTTAGCTTCTTTCTAAGAGCCCCCCTGGCAATAGCGATGGCCTGAACTTCATTGGCGTCGGCATACGAGTAGTCTTTTTCGATCTTAGCAGGCTGACCGTCCTCCGTCTTTTGTAGATGGCTCGACTTGACGATAACGCTGCCGAGGACGAACACATCCCGGCCGCCCTTGGGAGCTGTGTAGACTCTGACGGACGCATTACAGAGGCCAAGCACTGACGCCCAGTATTGGAGAGACTCTTTAGACTGGGAGTTGACGTGCTTGGCTTCGACCTTAAAGTCGCCTGGTTTGGGTTCGTACTTGTCGTAGGACGGCTTATCTGCAGAGCGTTTGGTGACAGGCATGTCTTTCGGGTCTGTCATGTACCTAAGGGTTCATGATCAAATCAAAGCAGAGGAGTGAGGAACGGAGGGTTTTATATCACCATGGTTCTTATGGCTAACAAACAAGAAAAGCATTCTACCATAGAAAGTCATAGCAGTTTACACGCTGAATGCCAGGAGCAAGCGTGGCAGCACGAAGAATATGAGTAATGGGACCGCGCCATTATCCTTCTTGCTTGTATCGTATTAACCAACACCGCCTGACAACCACTACAGCCGACACGCCGATATATATGCGTGTGATTTCAAGACATCAAGTGTGTTACTAAGACACTAAAGTATGCTGCAAGGCAACAAGACCGACCTGGGGGTTTGGTATTTCTTTTTTTCAAGAGCGGCCAACTCATACCTAGGAAGACAACATGAAATTCGGAAAATACCAGGATCACAGCCCGCTCTCCTGAAATCCACGCACAAGAGCGAGACGTCTGGCGCCCTCTCAAAGGTAGTCGAGGGTATAAATCCGGCTCAAAATTAGCTCCACGATGGACAGTAGTGCCTGATGATTGGATTAAGGGGTACGCCTTTTATTGGCAAACCCTTAGGTAGACCGGCTGCGACAAGGGTCACGATGAAGTCCGTATGTGCCTCAGTGTAAGTGGTCCAGAAACATGCGAGTTTTCTGGCCCCCAATACGCCACTCTTACAGTTACGGTGACGCTATCAATATCCAATGTCCCTGTCAGGAACTTATTGCTATTTATGTTTATAGCAAGCTTCTTAGCACAGCTATAAGAGATAAGCAGGTTTCTCTTCGGGGTTTGCCTCTATTTGGAGCCTATAGGTGGGCGAAGAAAGCTACATTAGCTGAGTGAACTTTTCCAGAAATTTCTTGTTAGCCTAGCCATGCCTTGACTCTCATAGGAGAGCTGCCTTTAGAATACCTTATAATACACTCGCTAGTCAGGCCCGTGTGTCAGTTTCAGAAGAGATAGTTTCCTGATAAATTCCACCCTTCGTTAGAAACGCACTTCCAGTTGTGACTCATTAATTGCTGTAATGATACTCTGATGGGGGCCGAGCTGGACTGTTATTCCCGGAGAGATTCGAGAGACCGATACCAAACATCTGGGCATACTTTTATAAAAAAGAGAGATACGCCGTAAGATTGAAGAAAAATGAAAAGAGTGATTAGGAAATTCGTAAGGGGAAGTCATTTCGAGACCTGAGTCGACGGTTAGTAAGAAGCAACTTTGATATTGAAGCGACGTCCAATCGAAACTTAGCTTAAGTGTACCTGGCTGGCCAAGAAGTACAGTCAAGCCACAGGTACCTCGGCACTCGTCTAATCAACACCACTTAGCTTGGGTGATGCACGTAGTTTATGAGATAAGATACATAACGTGAGGCTAAGGCTGATCCTAGATTGAGTGCACGTGAGACTTTTGGCCGCATTGCACTTTCTGTTAGTGGACTTGTGGCCTACGGACCAGGTACTACCTAGGAGGTACCTAGTACCTCCTACTTCGCAGTTATTTTTTCCGCAATCCATTCAAGCTACTACAACTTTTCCTTCTCCATTTCGCAACATCTCGACTAGACACCCGACCGAGATGAGCAGCACTCTTCCTTAGCATCAAATTTCTATCTCGCACTGCTCGTCAGGACCAAGTCACAATCGCTTGCGACAACTTTCTACGCTCTACTGGATTGCCTACACCTCTTGCCTACAGGTAAGCATTCGACTTGCCTTTGCCATCCGGTTCCGTCTTCCTAGGCCGGCACAACTCCAACCACCCCCACGACTTCGACTTCTTTGCGATCGCATTCGAAACCTCTACCGATTCTTCGCCAAATTGAGTAGTGCTTGGCAGAAATACGAAGTTAACGCGTGGAATAGGATTGGGGGCTCAACGATTCTGGTGATAATGATGTTTTGAGCTATAGAGAAGCTCCTCAGTACTTTACACCAACCTGACGGTTGCATGGTGGCTTTGGCAAAATTGTGATGTCACGAAACAGGTGTCATTAAGAGCCACAATTCTAGTGCCTTTCTCGACGCGAATATCGCGGGGGGCATCGGCGTCTTTTAAGACTTTTGCTGTGCCTTCTACTTTAGATTCGCATCATTATTCCCCCACAACGTGCAAACGGTTCGGACAAAATCACGCGACCGACCCAGGCTTTTTCTTATTTCATCTCCTCTACCTTTCCCCAGCCATCACGCGATTCTCGCTAGGTTTACTAGGTTTACTTCGCATTACTCCCACTATTACTCGACTTCAATTAAATTACCATGTCTAACCTCTCGGAATCGGAGGCGGTAGCTAAGGACTTCCGCGAGGCCCTAGAGGATCTCCAAGGTTTTGCTCGCGTCGAGATTAATAATTTGACGTTGATTGCAAGGGAGAATACCGAACATGCGCTTGCTATTTCCGGTGCTCTCCAGGAGCACATCAAGAGGGTAGGTCAAATTTCTCTTATTCAACTACGATATGCTAGGCTATGAATGAACTTGCTCCTCTGCTTTGTTGTTGCTAGCCGAAGTAGTGATACCCATCGGAACTGTACTAATACAGTCTTCCAGGTCGTTCCTCACAAGAAACTACCCGCCCTATACGTTCTCGACTCCATCGTCAAGGTTGTAGGCACGCCGTACACGATCTACTTCGGTAGAAAGCTATACCATACGTTCATGGATGCGTATGCCTCCGTCGATCAAGCTACCCGACGAAAGATGGACGAAATGCTTCGAACGTGGAAGGAACCTGTTCCAGGCTCCCTTGACACGCGGCCGGTTTTTCCTCCGGACATCACACGCCCCATTGAGAATGCGCTTCTCAAGGTTAGGACGATAACATTGGAATCACAACAGCGGAGTCAACAGCAACTGCTCGGGCGTGGAAGGCCGATGAATCAGGGAATGAATCAAGGAATGCCTTACCGCGAAACCCCTACTCCACCGGGCGTACATACTCAACCCCAAGCCAATGGCTATCCAACTCAGACTCCGGCACCTGGCACGAGTGGCCCGTCTTATGCTCATCCATCTCAACAGACACCGGTCAATTACCCGCCGCATCTAGTAAGCATCCAATGACTGTACACGTAGCAACATGGTTACTAACCTGATATTCAGAACCAACAGCCGTATCCAGCTCGTTCTACACCACAGCTTACGCCAAACTCGATGGCCTATCAACATCACCAGCTAGGGAGCTTTGGCGTACCGCAGGCTGGAATCAGCATAGATGCTTTAAAAGATGATATCCACAAACTGATCGCGGCCTCTCAGGCCCAGATCGCACACAGCCCGCATGATCCTAGTATACAGACAAGGTTGAAGGCGCTCATGGATTTGCAAACAATACTTCAAACCCAGAATCTGCCGCAGGATCAGTTAGTGCTTGTTAAGAATCGAATTGCTGAGCTTGCTGTGAATATAAGGGCGACACCAGCCCAGCCCCCTATCTCTACACCTACCCCTCAAGCACCGTCCGTAGCAGTAGCCCCTCCGCCGACGGCGGCTCCCAAGATCTCGTTAGATTCCTTGTTTGGTGCAGGTGCTCTAGCAACTCTCATGGCGCGAAATTCTGTTACACCGAAGGCGTCTACACCTCATCACCCCCCTCCCCCTCCCGCGCCTGTTGCGGTCCCCACTCCACCTCCTCAGCGGGCTGAGCCTCAGAAGCCAGCGACCACTCAACCACTACCAGCATCCTCTCCTGACCCTCTGGCACTTCTGAATATGTTGAGACAGGCTGGGATACTTCCGCCGACAAACCCGGCCGGTAATTCTGCAGCGGTTCCTCGTGCCACGCCTTTGATTCCTTTTCCTGTTCCTGCCAACCTTGCGGGAATGACTCCGGTTAATCAGCACGGTCGTCCTTCATCTCTTGAGGCTCTTACAAGTGATATCATCTTGAGACCGTCATCTCTCAAACAGTATGTTTCTTCTGCCTTTTCTCGTTTCAATTTGTGCTGACGGGTTTTGTAGATTCCGCCCCAACCTCTTACCGTTTCTCTTTGAATCACTAGGACCTCAATGTACACAATGTGGACGGCGATTTTCCAAAGATGAGGAGGGCAAGAAAAAGAAAACTGCACATATGGACTGGCACTTCCGGGTGAATCAGCGTATCGCTGAAGTCGAAAAGCGAGGACAGCATCGAAGCTGGCTTGTCGACGAGGTGGTGAGTATTCTTGAATGGAACCATACTCTAGAAGTGATATACTGATATTCAACTAGGACTGGATCAAAACCCGCGAGACTATCGACAAGGACCACATAACACCGCCTGAGGTCTTGGATGCCGCCGCCGGTGGTTCTACACAGAAAGTACCTAAGACGCAATACATCCCGGTCCCCGACGATCCTAGCTTAGCAAACAGCGTTTGCAGCATCTGCCAAGAGAAGTTCGAGACCAGATGGCTAGATGACGCCCAGGAGTTCGTCTGGCTGGATACCATGAAGGTTGGCCAGAAGATCTACCATGCCACTTGCTATAACGAGGCATATAAGGATGGTGGAAACACGACGGCATATACTTGGAACACTGGCACTCCTGAGCCGACCACCACGGGGAAGAGAAAGGCTGAGGTAAGTTCTTACCACTATTCTAAGCTCAAATATAGAACAATGACTAATGCATTGCGAACAGGACGAACTGACTTCCTCGCGAAGCAAGGTGAAGGTAGAGGGCACCTAGAACGTGCGCTCTAACCCAGGTCGTCCCAATCCAGCTCATCCTAGGCCGGAATACTCGGCATACCCGACTGCGAGACCCTCTCGCCCCATATCCACGGCTCCATCACGCTCAGGTCGTTGGCCAATTAAGCGCAGACCTTCGAGGGGCCATGTGTACCAACGTGGAACTACCACTGTTAAAGGTACCTGAGCTGTAGTGGCTTTATACGCCTCATTTGCCGTTCTATCGACTCATATGAATCATTGGACTGGCGTTCGCAGGATAAGCCAAAAGCATGCTCTAGACTCCTCTCAATGGAAGAGAGACCGAGGCATCATTGGCATCGTTGGTTGGAAGGGCAGCATAAATAAAGAACATTGATCACATTTAGTCCAGTCCACTTGACTTTTGTCCATTCTTGCGGTGTGTTAATCCCGCCGTCGCAGTAATGCATATCCCTAAGTAGTCTGTTCCTCCAACGAAGCAGCTTTGGTCTTCGTGACCTCCGTTAATATATATCATAATCATGATTGCTTTGAAACCAATATGTGACTGACTATCAAATTGTTTCTTAAAACGCACGTTTTATAATGTCCCTAATGTCATCCGTGTTTTGATGCCTAGGGTCCTAACTTAGGTCCCCTATTTGGATTCAGGTAAGCATTGCGTCCATACGCTTAGTATGTACGAATCGAACTTCATCTTAGTCCAACGTTTCGAGTATTTCTAGTTCACTCTTGCCCTAAATACGATGCTGCAATAAGTCGATCCCGAAAGGTGGAACCCCCTTCAAGCTCGCATTGCATAAGAGGCCACCTCCGCGGCTATGCGGTTTGCGTTCTCGTTTCCGAGCTAGTGGCTCCTGTGATTGGCCGTCGCTCGACAACGCTACTTCAATATTTCCTAAAAGGGTAATAAAAGTGAGAAAATGGTACCTGGCGTCTCCTATTTCTATGCTATCAACCCCGCAGGTGGTCTAAGCGAGGCATGAGGCTCCCTGTTTCTTGCGAGGACATGTACTGGAAGGTCTGCTCGATGAGGAAAGAAAAGTGAGAAAAGGAGACTGTCTATTACATTGGCAAACGCGTGCATGACGGTTCCGTGAGGGGGGAGCCGGGGCTTACCAAGAGATACTTGCTCAAGATGGCCTATAAGAAGTATAAAGGGCACGGGGGAATGGTGTAGGAGAGATAGATTGTAGACAATGTCACTTAGACAGACGATTCGAGCTACAAGATGTCGAACTCATCTAGCAAGTTTACGACTCGTGAAGGGTATCAATGGACCAAGGCAGATGGCATCACAGCCGGCTTGCCATCAGCCAGTGTCGTTCAGCCCCCTTCCAACTTGAAGCCTAGCACTCAAGAGTACCTTTACGACGCCGCGATCATAGGGGCGGGCTATGCGGGACTGACAGCTGCTCGCGATCTTGCACTGGCCGGCCAGAGGGTTCTACTCCTGGAGGCAAGGGATCGCATCGGCGGCCGTACCTACTCCGCTGATATCGACGGCTACCCCTTTGAGCTGGGAGGCACGTGGGTGCACTGGTACCAACCGTTCGTCTGGCGGGAGCTATCGCGGTACAATCTCGCGACCGAGCTGGAGATTTCTCCCTGCATGGACGGTACCGGGCTGAACAAGACCGTCGTTCGGACTAAGGATGGGATGGTCTCATTAAGTCACGAGGAAGAGGTATGTCTACCGGAATAGTCAAGATGCGTATAGTATACATGTACTCACCACGCCTTACCTACCTACGCACAGTTTGCCAAGCTCGAAAGCATC
>JAOWAP010005893.1:0-12496 GCA_028565235.1 Hypoxylon lenormandii
TCTGGGACCGCGATGATTATGTAGGACAGCAGGTGGAACACCGAGCAGATGAAGGCGACGCCCCTCTGGCCCAGCTTGAGGTGGATGGGGTTGTTCAGGAACGCCGCCGCCGTGTATCCCACGAACGGCGAGAGGAATATGAGCGATACGACTGTATATGTAAGATTGTAGTGCACTTGAATCTATTCCATGTATGTTAGCTACCTCATATTCGCTTTCCATGCCGCAAGCGGGTAAATCTATAAAACTCGGAGCGCCATCGTACATATGGAATGAGGGGCTAGGCATAAGAGTTGTCAGCAACACTCGTTCGTATTCACAGCTCGCATTTTTGAATGGACACACATACGCCATAAGCAGCATCGGTAGACCCCATCACGACAAAGGACCAGAAGCAAGCCGCCACACGAGGTATGTTTTTCCGGGGGTAATTCCAGCGCTGCAAGACTTCGGCCGCCGTACTCGGGGGTGGGAGCGGGCTCCTATCTTGCTCCGGGACGTCACCGCTGCCAGTCTTGACGCTTGCCTGCCGACTCGGTCCGTGAACCGAAGATGCATTGGCGGTGTCCTGTTTTGGAAGGGCGGTTGACATGTAGACCGACTCTAACTCCAGCTCCATGACGGAGGTCGAGGAGCCGCTGTTCTGCTGCACGCGCATCGCCATTGCGGTAAAGTGTGCCTTGCTTGGTTAGGCTCTTCAAGACTCTTCAAGTGCTGAGTATAGGAAGAGCTAGGTGACCCCAAAACTGCCAGGACAAACAATGCCGAAAGTCTAAGTTTCGTACCTCCCCAAACAATGGCCACTCTCCACTCTTTATATGCCAACGGCGAAGTTCCGGTACACGATCCCACATCCATTCGGATAAATCAAGGAGAGACGGAGTAGGGCGGAGTACGTATGATGGCTCCCCTTGTCCTTCTTTGCTCTAGCACCGCAGAAGCCAAGCCGGGGGAACGTTGACTTCACCCGGTAGAACATCGGGTTCTCCACATGCCTCTTGCATCGCGAAATATGACTGCGACGTGTCGTCAATTCGTGGGCGAGCTCCTCCCGAAAGGGAATCTCCGCCCGAAGCTCAACCGTCGAGGAAGTTCCCCGCCGATCTGACCGGCATCGGCAATGCGTGACCACGTCTGATCTTTCGGCCCGCGCATCCCTTTCTTTTCTCAATCTGCTTCGAATATTCGTTGACATGGTCATGGCGAGTTACGTGCAGGCTATGTTAGATAGACCGTGGCGATGAGTGTGAGAAACTGATCTGCAACCTGCTCGAATTTGGATGGTTTCATTCCTCAACACTTGATAACATGCAATAGTGACATTGCTCACTACGAGAATCCTAGCTAAATGCAACCCTATGAAGATCCATGCATGCACACGCATTGTTTCCCACTCGCATCTCTTCAATGTGTACGCATCGAAAGGGACTGAGGCAAACATAGAGCGTCTCTATCTATAAGGCGCCGAGTTGGATATCAACTCCAAGGGGTTTCAGGTTAGGTACAGAAGACGATGTTGACGATGTGATGATAGAAGTATGTTATATCAGGTATGATTCGATGGCGTAGCATTTCTCGGGACTATGTCATGTGGTCATGGGCGAAGATGAATAATAGGACTAACGCGGTCAGACATGCCAGGGGACTTGGTAGTAGTGCTTTTTTTCATGTGAATATTTATACAGCTGTCATTGGAGACAGTAGCTTCATTCGAAGCTGTTTGTACCGAGGAATCCTGGCCTTTCCCTTCATCTTCTATATAAGTATGCATGTTCCAATGCCAAGCGATAGCAATCCATTCGAGGAGCATCTATTCCCATCCAAACGCCATTATAACCTTCCCAGCACAAGCCTTGTAGCTTCCCAGATCTACAGTCCGCAAACTAGATCCGAGCGCTATTCAAGAAATGTAATAACGAACGATGCAGCTTTTCCATCCAACCCTCGAACTTAGGTGGCCCCTTTTCCGTGTAACTCCGGTTATGCGAGTATATAATATAAGATTCCGTCCGTTCGCAGACGCAGACGACAAGACCAAGCGTCATCAATTGCTAGCACCATCAATAGAAGCATAGCTGGCAGCCCTACCGCCCTTGCAGCTTTCGAAACCAATTTGCCATGCTCCTCCATTTCTGGTGCTTAGCCTTGCGGTCTTGGTCATCCATCTGGACCCCCCTCGCCGTGATTTGAACTACCGAGTTGCGCTCGATGTTGGGCTTCTCACAAAGTTCAACGTCACCGGATTTGAGGGATATCGGTTCAACAGAATAGTACGCCGAAACCGCGCGTCGTCCTGGGGGTATCGGAGGCGGAACTAGTGACGAAGTATTGCTTTGTATAGGGTCCTCAGCCAAAGGCAAAGCTGGTGGTGCGTCCACCACAGCTGCTATTGAATTCTCGGCGCTACGATTTGCTTTGATAATACCCCAGTCGCCGCTAAAGGCCCGCCTATTTAACTTGAATGTTTGCTCGGGGCTACTAGTTGCTTGATCAGCGCTACCCGCCTCCGACGCGTTGCGCTTCTGCATGAATGCAGCCCCAGTAGACGTTGCCCTTCTAGGAATCAGGCCTGGAGCAAACTGGTCATTCATCCGCAAGGTGCTCGAGAGTTTCCGTCGGTTAGCAGTCTCTTGAATGCCAACTTTCGGCGCCATTTCCGAGTTAGTACTCAATGAGCGGTTGCGATTAGCTACGCCTGTGTCCATCGGAGAGGCTGGATTAAAGCCAGACAGTGGACCGAAATCTGATGGTTTGCAGTTAGGGGACCAACCATGGCGAAGTATTACCCAAATAGCCGAGATGGCGATGAAGTTCTTTTGCCAATCCTCGACCTGTTGGGTGGACCGTTCAAGAGGGGGTTCCGCGCTGGTAGGAGAAGCAGGCCTGGATAACATAGGGGACGTAGGGGGATACCGGCTGGCGGATTGGGAGACGGTGGTGTACGTGTCTAGTATATCGAGGGAAGAATTTGTCAGGGTGGCCATGATGGGATGGCGTCGGCAGTTAGGATCGATGATGCTGAAGGTAAATTTGTAGTCGGCCGTTGAAGGCGTAGGTTGGGGAGGACAATTCGAGGTTGGCGTAGCTGGTAACGATTTAGTGGTAATTTGCTTGCGAACCCACCGGGCTGTAGTAGTGTTTCCGTCCGAATCGACAGAGACGAACTCGTAAGACCAAAGATTTGTACCATTGAATCGCGGGGTCGCGAACCAGACTGTCCCGTCGGCTAGCACAATCTCAGCTTTGTCTTCCGTCCTTAACGGACTTAAGATGGCTAGAAGATCCCGTGATCTAAGATCATCTTCGTCGCCGTCGCTCTCCGACCCGGAAGCCTGGGCTGCATAATCTTCGCTCTTGACCAACATGACGTCCTGAATACACAGGTCCCTCTTGATATGCGCAATCCGGGGAAAACGCTTCAACAAGGGCGCGATCAAAGACCTAGCTATGGCTGAAGAAGGATACACGTCAATAGCGGGCCTCGGGCGTTGGTTGGTGGACAGCTGCTGGATCTGAAGGAGCAGCGTGGGACGTATGTGAATTAATCGTTGTTTACTACGCAGTTTCGGCGGCGGATGAGCGAGCAAGAAGGTTGTGCTCTTCCGCGGTGCCCTTCGGCGGGCGCGACGAGCCGAAGACGAGACTCGGCTGGCATCGCTATCGGAAGCAATTGAGCCTTCATCTTCGCTCATCGCTTCGGGCTTGGGGGTCGCAGGGTCGCATCTGGGCTCTTCAAATCTCACAACAGGTTCGGGAACATTGGCCTTAGGGATATGTTCCGACAGAGGTCTAACTCGCCTCGGTTTGGGCGACACAGGTTCATCAGAGGATTCGATACTAGTTCGATAAGAGGAAGTTCGATTTATAGGAGTTGCGAAGGCAGACCGCAAGAGTGCGTTGCGTCGCTGGCCAGGGTGAGGAACAGGTCGGCTGGAATATTCATGGCCGTGTAGGCTCGCTCCCGAGTGCAGGAACATTATGCACCAATGTCCATCTAAGCTATCACTTTCCACGGTTCGTGTGGTGGAGCTTCCCGAGCTATTGAAAAGATCGAGTCGATATCTAGTAACTTCGATGGGTTGGGAATCGGGTTCGGGCAGGTAAGCAATCCCGAGCCAAATACTGGTTATATCATGTCTTCCTTTTTTCTAGTCCACCTCTCCTCCTCTATCCCTAGACGCTCTGGATGGGATAGCACGGCACCAGGAAAATAGGATTTTTTCTTCCCCTCCCAAGATTACCGCCGAGGTCATATATAGGAACTGAATCAGACAGGGAACAGTCCTGTCGCATACGGTATTGAAGCTCGAGGGGCAAAATGCTTGGTACGGCCTGTACGGCTAACGGCTAGGAAAGAGAGATGGGTAAAGTGGAGAGCTGAATCGTAGGTTTATGTATGGCGGTCACCTGGAAAACGCGTAGCGAGTCAAGGACTAGGGACTTTAATAGGGGGTCCTCTAGGGGGCCGTCGGGGATAAATGGTAGGGAGGCAGTGGAGGGCAAGGGAGGCAGGGGATGGACAGCACTAGTGGATATGATCGCCGTCAGCCATGTGCGTGCCCCGTCGGCATGGTAAGTCCCACAGCCTCAGCTCGGATCGAGGATCGAAAGCCTGTCTGGTTTCGCAAGTTGACCCGCCGATGTTTGAAGAATTGCACGAGGAAATCGAACGGATTACCAATATAACCGAGTCTACGAGCCTGGATCTTCAACTAACTGCCCGCTAGCTCGGCTTACAAAACCGAGAAATATGACGAAGACAACTAGTGAGAAGGGGCAGAAGGAACAGGTCCATCAAGGGTCGGGGATAAGTATTACGATATCAAGTCAAAGAACTCTTATGCGCCTGGGTTAGGCAGCTAAGTGTAGACATGTAAGTATATGTAGATTATATGTAGGTAGATTAGGCACCTACTTGGATATGATGGAGATAAGGATTGCCGCGCATGTTGCTGGTAAGGACGGTGACGGTGAAATTTACCTATCCATTAGAAGCTGTATTGATGGGTAGCAGCGCTTGCAGTCACGGTCTGCACGGTTTATTAAGATGCCTACCTAGTAGATACCTGGGTATAAAATCGGTAATAATGTTGGAAATGGGAAAATATGCGTCTGAATGCGAATGCGAAAAAGCCCGAGACCAGCCTGATGGAGAAGCGAAATGGTTAACTGATGGCACTATGTAATCAGATGGATTGGACATGCAAAATAAACCCGGTAAGGAGGTTGGCCGGCAGTTAGTTATGCGCTCAGTGAGCCCATCCCTTCCCCTAGCGTTCCTCCTAATGTCTGGTGTCTGTGGTAGTGTCTGATCAACAGCAAGCAACGGACTGGAATAGGCCCCCGAGGTATGCTAAGTAACAGAATAGAGCGCTATTCCAGGCTGCTATATTCTTCTTCTTTCTGTTGGTGCGGACTTATTCAGCCCTCGTTTTTCTATTGGATGGCACATTGACATATGTACCCGAAGGTGTGTAAGCCCACCTAATCGGGTTTCTTGGGGGCCGATCCCACCGATACGTGACCATTCCGCTGCCCGAATCATATTGCTCTTTTATTTTAGTTCAGTGCCGGGCTAGACAAAGCCAGGTTACGTAGTAGCAAGACGGAAAGGTGTGGCGGGTGATAGGCTGGCAAGTAGAAGTCAAAAGTTGAAGAAGAAGTAGAAGTTGAAGTCGAAGTCGAGTCGTCTCATCTTTTGACGTTTCCTAACCCTCCAACTCAAAACCATCCAAATTGCCAAATTGATTGGATAATCCCATTACCGAGCACAATATAAAGACGTTATATGTAGATAAGCTTAACTTGTTTCTTTCCGTTATTTATGCAACATTGATAGATAGGTACCCGTAAACTTTACCTGAACCGTCGACAATGAAAGCAATCAGGTAGGTACTCACCCATCCCATCTACCCTCATCTGATGGTTATAGTAGCCACTTCATGTCATATCCAATCACAGCTTATAGCACAGCGCCATCAATATGTCGGTGAGGGCACAGAAATCTTGGAAGTCTGACGATCATGGAACCATGTGCCGTAGCCGGTTAGAAAAGGCCAGTCTAGTTTCTAATGAGCCCTCCCTTATCAAGCTAATATATCTTTTGAGACAGCCCATTAAGGACGGGAGGTGAAGTCGTTGATTTTCAGACCACAAGTGAATACCTACCTCCTATCTAAGGCTCCTCAGGTTACCTTCACATTGACAACGAGCAAACATGCCTGCCTATTGACATTTCATGGATTGATTTATCATTGGCGGAGTTATCAACACATCCTACGTATAACCTGCGAATCGGCTCGCCCTTGAGATGTCTGGAATTGTATGGTAAGCACTGTAAGATAATGACGACTTGCCGAAAAGCAAAGAATCCTGTCAATAGACTTTTTTAATCTATGACTATTGACTCGTGATTTATTTCCATTTAGATACTAACATTAAGCATTAGCCCATTACAGTAGCGAACTGCGAGTCATACTATAGCCACAGACAGCCACCGGGAAGCGATATATGGTCGAACTCCTAGCATACCTCCTACTATTACATGTAGGTACCGTACGAAATAGTTCTAGCATAGCACCAACCCTCCTCTTGGGAAATGAGAGATGCAAGGCTGGTCACATCATGCAACGACTTTAATTGCTCAATGATAATGGGTGGGTGTTGGTAAGTCATCTCATTGTCAGCAGATGATTCCTTCTGTAATTTCATTTGCGCTGCAATTCATTCCCGTCAGTGGCTGTGCATAGCGACGCTACGCTAGGGTTAAAAGAGCCTAGAGCCGTGAAAATGTGGCACCCCATACTAGCCCGCTAGTTGCATGTACCGCACTGTTGAAATAAACCGTGCAAGTATAATGCTTATATCAATAATGAGATAAAACCTAAAACAGCACCCGCCACAAGCCACTCTGTGGCTAGTGCTCCACGTTTAATACGAATTCTCACATCTCAATGTCGCTGTTGACTCGAAAGGAGCATGCAATAACCTTCACTCATGAGAGTCTTTCTTTCAACCATGCTTTCGTTGGACTACAAAAACCCCATCCCGTCTCTAATTGGTGCATTTTTCGCCTGGAAAGGGTTTCTGTCGGCCATTGCTCTTGGAAGCAGCGTCGGCTCTGCCTATGACACCTCAAGCACCCTCCTATCCCCTGAAATACTTTCATCGAGGGAATCCCCCTTTGACTTAGCTACAAAGTTAACCAGATGGGATTCTATCTACTTTATCCAAGCCTCTCGTCGAGGCTATCTTTTTGAGCAGGAATGGGCATTTGGTAGCGGGCTCCCAACTGTCATCTCCTCTCTCGCTCAAGGTACCGAGATCTTCTGCATACCATCTTAATCGCTGCTTAGTCTTACCAATATCAACAGTGCTTTCCCTTTTTGGCATACAGACCCATCCCTCCCTCGAGTCTGCCATTGGGACCTGTATAGCTCATACATCTCACCTACTCTCTGCCCTCGTCCTGTATGAGCTTGGGCTTGTGATATGGAAGAACCAGCGTCTATCATTCGTCGCAGCCCTATTACATATTCTATCTCCAGCAGGGCTTTTCTTGTCAGCTCCGTATAATGAAAGCACATATGCTCTCCTGTCCTTTTCCGGTTATCTATTCCTCGCCAAAGGACTACTCGGGCAGAAGAAAACTTTCGCACACGATGTCAGTCTAGTCGCGTCGGGTATGTGGTTCGGGTTTGCCACTACGTTTCGTAGTAATGGCCTCTTGAATGGAATTCCATTTGCATTTGCACTAGTCCAGGAACTGTTCACAGTACCTTCCCTGTCTAGTATACGTCGACGATTTGCTCTTATTATTGGGGGCCTAGCAGTTGCGGCAGGTTTTATAATACCGCAGCTTGTCGCCTATCAGACCTTCTGCTCTGATCCGTCTCCAACCAGCCCAAGGCCTTGGTGTACGAGCCGTCTGCCTAGTATCTATTCATTTGTCCAAGAGCATTATTGGTAAGTGGGCCTGGTTTCTTTATCGATCCCGCTAATATCAAGAACAGGAATGTTGGCTTCCTCCGTTACTGGACGCTGCCGAACATACCTCTATTCCTCCTTGCTATTCCCATGCTCTACCTTCTCATAAAGTCTGGGCTAGAATTCATTTGGCAGCCTTTGGGTCTAGCTAATGAAACCTCCATTACGAGTAACTCATCTCATCAAGCAATGTTACTTCGGGCAATGGCCTCGTCCCAGCTCATCTTAGCTGTCCTAGCCATCACAAACTACCATATTCAAATCATTACCCGAATCTCGTCGGGGTATCCACTCTGGTATTGGTGGTTGACAGGGCTCATCGTTGATAGCAAGACCTCCACGGCTGGGTCCAATATTGTGAGATTCATGGTCATGTATGCTACTATCCAAGGGGTATTGTTTGCCTCGTTCCTCCCACCAGCATAGATAGATACTACATAATTTCTCTATATCACCAATATTTTCTCAATGCATTTACACAGCATTACCTACCCCATCCTATTTAATCGCATTTGACTATGACACCTGATACCGATAGCACTTTAGTATTACGAAGAACCTATTGGTTAGGTAGTAGCTTAACACGTAAATTAATCAATGGTATATTTAGTACGCGATCAAGTTGATGTCGCGAATCGCCAGTATGATAGCCAATGTTATATCAGTCTTCAGCCTTTATTGGATTGCCATACCCAAAGGTAGAACCTATTACCTAGATCACATATACACCATTGTATGAAAATCTACAAGTACCTTTCAGGAGCACCTAGATATCATCTGAAGAGGATCAGCCAGGCATAGGCGCCTGCCCAAGGGGAAGTGTGCTAAACTCGGTACCACGTATCTGCTAGAGAACAGCAGACAGCTATAGCAGAGTGGGTTCACTATAGGGACGGAGTAGCCCTCTCTTCTCAAAGGGGGCATTAGCAATTTGATAAAGGGGGGGGGCAACTCCCATATTTCGTAGTTACCTTACGTCGTCGGTACCTACAACGCTCGCTTCACTCGAGGCTTTAGCGAGGACGCACAAAGCTTGGAACCTGAAGCTTTTCAAAGGAGCCTTGCTAGAATTATCTACAGGAAGGCACGATAACATTACCTCCCCCCCTTTCAAGCTCAATATCTTGACGATACGCTTCTATTATTAGATTACTTGATAGTTCATGAACACGTAAACAACCGCCATCGTTAACGCATCTCAAAGAAGGTACGTTCTTGTCACTCGCGTTCGCATTCGCGTTTCGTGAGCCGCGTCTCGCAGCTGCCGTCCCTCCCTACTCACGTATATCACACTGGCCATTTACAAATTTGAGGCCCCGACAGTGATTCTCAAGAGCACAATACTTGAACATACCTAACCCTAAGGAAAACTATCGACCCGACTAATCGGTTCGTCTTCCCAGGCCAACACACAAACCCTTTCATAAATTTACTCTCAAGAACCTTTCCACTCCACACACATTCAAACTTTTCTACCACACATCCTCAACCTTTCCTCCCCATTGCTCAGAGTTAACCTCATCAAGGTGCACTAGGGTACTGACATACTCCCTTGAACTTCACTAATCCATCCTGACACGCCAAGATGCGAGGATCATATACCGATGACAACACTCGCGGCCGCGGCCGCGACCGCAACAGCACTTATACTGCTCGCGGTGGCCCCGACCATGATCGTCGCCACAACTATCCTGGCGACGAATCGATGTTGAACGCCGATCTTCAAGATTGGCTAAAGCTGACGGGTTGGCATGATCCTAACTACCGCCACAAGAAGCTGACCAACTACCGCCTGACTCAGCTTGACAAGCCCAAACAGGACATCGAGAGCAGCCCGGGTGATAACAACTCTACTCTAGCTCTCCCTGCGAAGCCGTACGGCCCCTCCGCATCGGCCCTCAAGAACAACGGAGCTAGACGCCGTGATGACCCTTCGAACCGCGATCGTGCTAAATTTTTACGTGGCCGATCCTACTCACCTGTTCGCGACGATGGTTATGACTATCGAGGCCGAGACTACGCCCATAAGTATGGCACCGATGAATACGAAGACCGCCACAGAGCTCCCATGAAGGCTACCCAGAGCGGATTCGCTAAGCGCGAAACCCAACCTTCGGACTATCACACGTTCCGCGATGACCGACGGGACGTCGAGAGAGAACAGAGCATGGCCATGTACCCTAAACAGCTTGCTTTCGGTGAAAAGGACGGTACGCTAGAGACCTCACCATACTTGAAACTTGGCGCGTATATTCACGACGGTTTACTCACAATTGCCACGATTTACAGACGTTCTTTTCTTTGTCATCCGATCCTATAGCTGGGATCATGTTTATGACTGCATGGTAAGTTCCCTCGCTGAACCATATCCAACCAGTACACATCATAATTGACTTGCTCGCAGGACGACGGCCTCTGGGCTACCCAAGCTACCAACGAACGGGTCCTGAGCGCGGCTTTCACTAGCGGCAAGACCGTAGTACTGTTTTTCTCGGTCAACAAGTCTCGCGGCTTCCAAGGCTACGTTAGTATTTCCCCCCTGTGGATTGTAATAGTTCTTCGTTTGCTAACCCTTCTCCGTCTCCTTTGTCTAGGCCGTCATGAAGTCGCTTCCTTCCGCCAGCACAGCCCGCCCCCGATGGTGGTACGACATCAGATGGGAGATCTCGGAGCCGTTCAAGGTTGAATGGCTGTGCAAGACGCATGTGGACAACACCTGCGTCCATCACATTACGAATATGTTGAACGAGAACCTTCCAGTAACGCGAGCTCGCGATGGCCAGCAGATTGATAGCGAAGCGGGAAAACAGATGCTTACTATCATCGAATCACACGCGATCCAGCACGCCAAGCGTGCGAAGCGACCTGGATCCTCGATGGCATAGTCATATCGTTCTATCGCCTTGATGACTGGCTAGTGAACGTTGGTCTCTATCAACTGCGCTAAACAGGATCGACTCAAAGCTAGGGCATCATTACTTGACCATTCTTCAGCAAAGGTTTTGATTTTTCTGCGGCTTTTTTTCTTTTTTTCTTTACGGCATTGGCACAACGACATGGCTGGCGACGAGGAGCCAGAAGATACACGAAGATGGCAACCTAACCTTCGACAAGTCAACGAAGATCGACAGCACCTACTCGCCAGCAAGTCATGACACCAATATTTTTCTTTACTTCACAAAAAAAAACTAGTTCCTTTCCTTACATTTGCATGAAAACACCAGAAAAAACCCCTCAGCATTGAGCACACGAGGTGGTAGTTGACTGTCTTCTCGAGACCACGGCTATTGCTTATCTATCTGAGTCCCTCTCGATTCGGACAAAGTCAGGCTAGCTAGATAGTGACGAGGAAAGACCAAATGCGTTGTCTTAGATGCAAATTAATCGATGATTTTACTTTACTCGAGTCTCGCACCCTACAAGATGCCTCCTTCTCGTGACATGAAATTCAAATTACGCATCGCTTCCAAGGTATCTAGGTATACATTAGTGGCTTCCAAATATGTCACGAACATCTTAAAGTTCTCCGAGGAATTTTGAGCTACGATACTGATATACTGTAAGACAACGAATTCTGGGCAATCCGAGCTCGGGTTTGGGGTGTGGCCGATAAGAGATAAGGTCTAGCATTGGTAAGTCGTACTCGTGACAGTGGTTCAAAACTAGTGGGGTTGATCTGCCCTAAAACAGTCTTGCTTAGCTCTTACACGTGCTATATATACGTGCACAGCAAACTATCTTGTAACGAATCGTGTTCACTACAATCACGTGATGGCCCTCCCTAGAAAGGAGGACTTGGGCGCTTTGGTGGAGTGGTTAACACGTTGCCCTGCTATTCTCTCGGATAGTAGTTTGTTAGGCAATCCCTTCGGGGGCGTAGGTTCGAATCCTGCAGGCGTCGCTACCCAAGATTGCTTCAATCAAATTTTTTGTCTTTTATTTCTCTAGTTATTTTCGGTAACTCTTTTCTCTCAACTGTTTGAAGTAGGGGTTTTTTTTTTTCATTGCTTTAATTACCAAGTCTACGATACCTACGGAACGCGTTCCGTATACGAGCCGTATCCGCTGTTGCGTCAAATCTACGGAGATGGCCTTATCATCGTATTCGATTACAGTCGCAGCTAAGTTCTAACGATGTTGATGGTCTCTGCTTTAATTGATGCTAATCGCAGGACTACGCGAACTATTAGGAACCTAGCGGATGTTGCCTTAACCGACCTGTCTAGATGGATGCGATACTGAATCTGCTAGAGAGACTAGGCAATTAGTGAACAAAACACGGATCCTATTGTGCGGCTACTGGCATTGCATCGGGAAAGCACTGTAGTCTCTCCTCAGGTTTATGAATGATTTACTTGTTCGTGCCTTAAGATGTAGGTTTGTGACGAGTTGTAGCGGAGACGTATCAAACGAGGACCCGAAGGTCTGAGACCTCTGATGTCGTCAACGTGCCGGGGAAAGAAGGAAAAAGGGATGGGATACCTCGACAATTCGACAATTCGTAGACATG
>JAOWAP010005904.1:0-12481 GCA_028565235.1 Hypoxylon lenormandii
GACCTCCGGCCACGTGCGGCGCTCCCACGAGCTATTCTTCTCGGTCGCCATGCTGCAACCCTCCGCGTAAGCCTTCCATATTCTAGAGCTGAACGTAGAACGAGCGGGTAATAGTTCTCCTTACGGTAAGACATTGGCGCCGGCCCACGGCGAGGCGTATTCGATGTCGTAGTCGCCCGGCATATGTTTGGCCACCACGGTTATGACATTGCCCTTCTGCTTCGACAGCAGATATGCCGACGTCAGACCGGACACACCCGCGCTATCCGAAATGATTAATTCTCAGCAGGCCGTCCAATCTTGGGGGCTTTTTTTCCCTCGCAGTTTTCGATAATGGCAACTTGATGCGACTCACCCAATGACCACGATGTTCGGCATCTTTAGCGGCCGGGCTGTCCTTAATAAGTCAGGTAACCTTACGACGCGGACTCGTGCTTTTTGTTCTGTCCGATGCGAGGGCGACTCTACGTGCAATCTCGGCCACCGAAAGGTGGAATGGTAATGGATGTCAAAATGGGAAAGTAGTATAATTTGGATCACCTATGAGCAGAACGGCAGTTCAAACGAATTGCTTAGTAGTGTGTAGTGTGTAGGTATTTGCCTACTCTGTTTTCTCCAGGCAACTACGCAGGCAAAGAAACCGTTAACAAGAGTCATCGTCACGATAGACATCATTCGATAGAGTTGAGGTCGTAGCGAACTCCGCTCGGTACTCCGCTTCTTGGCTTATTAGGGGGACCGCGATCGCACCCGCTGCGGAGTCCCCCGAAGCCGGCTTAACCCCGACCCGTTACTATAACAGAGCTATGCCAAAGAACTCGGTCTTTACCCGTAAAAGCTTCCGAGAGTTAAGTTCTGGTACAGTGAGGCATCTTCTAATGTAAGTATAGCTTG
Source organism: Hypoxylon lenormandii (assembly GCA_028565235.1). Classification (NCBI taxonomy): domain Eukaryota; kingdom Fungi; phylum Ascomycota; class Sordariomycetes; order Xylariales; family Hypoxylaceae; genus Hypoxylon; species Hypoxylon lenormandii. Next base: position 895 of record JAOWAP010005904.1, read on the forward strand.
GGTGAAAGTACCTAGGCATTGACTTGATGAGTTATGAGGTGAAGGTTCAAAACTTGTGTTCGGTGAGACCAGGCAGAAGGGAAAGCAGTACAAACAACACTTGCTGTCGTTGTTACTATGCATTGGTGAATGCTGTGATAGTTTTTATGAAATAATCAATAAGTCAAATGTTCTATAAGGGATATGATCCATTTGAGGTCATGTTAAGTTCTGCCTTGCATGCCCGCATCTTCATAGAAGAGATGGCGCGTGGATAATGCAGTAATGTAGCAACTTAGCTATCCTCTCGACACCTAATGTATTGCCATGAGCACCTCGTGCATAACGCTTGGTTTGGTGGACAGGTACATCCAGGCTTTTCTCTGCGACCGGTGCATACACCCTTTCATAAAGCGCTGACCGCATGGACATTACTCGGACAAGGTGTTGAGGGGTAGAATCTAGGTGACATCTTCCTGGTAGGATAATAAAGGATTGCGGAGTGATAGCCAATATCCAATACCTAACTTGAATGATAAACGTGAGTGAAGATCTTCTCGTAAGCACAAATGTCTCAGACAAGGGCTTTATCTTTAAATGTGTTGTCAGCAAGTAATTAAAAAAAAAATCCTGCTCGCATAAGAAACATGCAGAATCCGGCGTCGGGGAAGAACCGGAGATTACGACCCGCAACTCTGGGGGATGAGAAGAGCCTCACGGAAGGCTAAATGTACCGCCTGAGAGCGTCGACGCAAGATAGGGGGGGATACGCCTTGCCGTACGCTAGGCAGGATGCCGGGTAACCCAGGATAGGAACTTCCGGTTAGGAAGAGTTACCTAGGTAGCCCGCTGCGCCGAGGCAGACACCTGAGAACAAATACGCCCTATAGACCTACATAATGCTGCCGGCAGATCTGCGAAGTCCATTGAAAGCCAGAGCGATATGCCGACCGTGATTGAGGTACCCTGGCAATTGCTGCAGCCGTATGGCCGCCTGGCTGTCTGGGGCGAAGGATTTCTACGGCAGTGCAATTCGGGTGCCACCATCACCATATATTCACAGCCATGGGCAAGGATAGGTACACCAGCAGGAGAAGGTGGTGGACGATTCGTTAGTCCACGCCCTTTTGATGGTTCTGTCCAACCACCCCGATACCTTCACCGTAGCATATAGAACCGCTTGGCCTGTACAAACATGTGATGATGAGGCCAAGGAGGCCTCCTCTTCTGGCCTAACTGCAGATGAGTTGGATGCCTTTAGGCATACCATGATATTATGGTATTACGGTTTGTATAATGGTACTTGGGGACGACTTGGGGACATACGTACCTAATCTCCCTCGGGGGTAACTCCGTTGATCGCATAGTACGAGGTGAAAAAAATACATTAGCTAAGACCTTGAACCTGGTAAGTGAAGTGAACCGTACGTCCAAGCGTCGCCATGTGACCTCTCGATAGACGCATCGAGTAGCATCGACTGCCACGCCTAAGCTACCTCCAGCATGCAAGGTAAGTATAGGTAAGTATCGTATTATGCTGTGGCCCTGCGCGATTTCGGTGAAGTCTGAGGGCGACGTTTAAAGATGAGATGATATTATCCATCAGGTGGTGTAACGTGGATATATCAGGGTTTTATCGGATACTGTCGCCTCGTTGGCCCGTAGCTCGTGGACCTCATGCAACAGCACGGAATATCCTTCATCAATCTGCTACCGGAATCTTGCCATTTCCCGACGCCGACAGATGCCCGGGAGGGTAGGTATCAGTGCGGGAGATTATTATCCTTTACATGTTGAAGAGAGACAATTTGAGCTCGACCATTTCTGATGATCTGATGAGGCGTTTGAGAAGGAGGAACGGAATTCGGGAAATGTAGGTAGTGGGTTGTGAGCCAAGACGGCCACGGCCACGCTGGGGGATTTGCCGTCCCGCAGATCTAGATTTTTTTTTGTTGCACGGATGACGATCTTGCTCAAGGCGAAGCATGTGCCTATGGCGTTGGGAAGAGTTGGGATCAGAGTATTAGGCTCGATGTGACAGAAGGAAAAGAGAGAGTGACGTAGCACAGGAGTTCATATGGTACGATTTTGCTGCATTCTAAGCCGTCCCCCTGACGATTATGTAGATGGGAATTGGGGGCATCTCAACTCAACCGAGAAGGCCAAGGTCTATAGACGGCGACGGGTTTGGCAACTTGGCACTTAGGTCATTCCACTGCCGGGATACTTCCGATCTGACCATGCTCACCTGCACGTCATGGCCTCGGCCTATTGGAAGGACCCTGGATATTACTACAAAAAATACACAAGCGTATCCACGCATGCGCTGCACCATTTCGTCTCGATCAGGATGCCCGGTGCTGCGGTGGTAGGTTCCTGGTTACTTCGCTCGCTGGTTTGACAGCTAGATTATGTGGGAAGAATCCTGCGATCCGATAGAGCACGTCCTCGCAAAATGATTACTGTGTTCGAAGGCACTAGCTGGGATGCCGCTAAAAGGGATGGGAAGCGGTGAAGACACGGGCCACTGAGAAAAAGGCGTACCAGACGGCTGGGTCGTTGTAAGAATAGAGGCGGGAGGGAAAGGAGAAGGTGGATGCGAGTCTGCGGCGCTGCTGCACCAAGCAGCCGGGACTGACGAGAGAAGGAAAAACGATGTGCATTCTCATGACACATATGAGTGGTCCAATACGGACCCAGTACCCAGTGGCTGATTCCCAAGACCTGAGGTCGCATACGCATATAGGTCGTACAGTGTGGTTTCACGACCAGCCGGGATGCTGCGTTTCCAGCGCATTGGGATATGCCAAAGCACGAGTGGTTCCATATCGGCGGCCCGAGAATCCAAACGTTGGACCTCTTCGCAGACTTGGGGATGGAGCGTTGCCACTCGGTTGATGTCTTCATGCGATCCGCAAGTCGATGTTTTTACCGACTGACACCTCGATATTTTCCGCCCGACCCACGACCGGTTTTGTCTCCGAGCGGTGTCCGTCTGCTTTTCATTAGGCTCGACTAGCTAGCTCGCTTGAGACGCGTAGTCGCTAGTTAATAATCCTAGAGATAACTTCCTATATAGTGAGTTTAGGCAAGGGAGGGAAAAAGAGACCTAGGTACCTAGGTATGTATTTGTGTATCTAATCTTGACATCCTTTCCCCCAGGTGCCAGGGTATAGACAAACATGCTCGGATTAGCCTGGTGATGCTTCCCCCTTTACGCTTTATGGTCAACCGTAGGAATCATGACAGTTGGCTGAGTGCCGCCCAAATGTTACTGACTCGCTGAACCAGCCAGCCAGCGCGAGAAGGGCAAAGGAGGGAGGGTTACATGGCGTGCGGGGCTCTGCGCTGCAGAACTGTCGACATACTACATATCCTTCCAATTGCAGCGGTGGAGAGGAAGAGGGGGAATTTTCTGTCGGCGACGGCGATGCATGAGAAGGGGTTGGGAAAAGGACAACAAGCGCGTAGCGTTTAGCCGTTCTCGGAAAGTCTTAAGATGTGTGTAGTGTATGAGGTCAAGCGCATAGAGTATCGGCTGATCAATATAAAAGCTGCTTGAGATGAAATCACGTTGTGTCAAACGACGTATCATTGCTAAGAAGTGACCTCAGTTCCACACCCATCCACCCCCCAGGCTGCCGGAACAACCTTAATCAGTAAGACAGAGCAGCTGAAGATGGGATCGGGACCTCATTGGGGGTGAGCCTCGATGCTGGCAGCCTGGTTGGGTAGAAGAAGATAGGTATGTACTACGGTACAGTTAGCTTTGCGGGGGCGGCGGGAATATGTAGGTCTCGCATCCCCGGCGGAGGCGATTCTTGTAGGAAATCTGGAGATCATGTCTGCCGAGCCCGAATTGACCTTGCATTGTTCGGCTCGAGAACAAGATGGAAGCAAATGGCTTGCCGCTATTGAATTTTAGGGTACTATATGTGCCTAGGTATGCACTTACATACATGCACTTATATCCCTAGTAACAAAAGGCTCGGTTATACTTCCTATCGTGTCGGCTGTTCGTTACTCGGGCCAGAAGCGAGGCCTATATGTACTATAATGTAATGTGATGGGCCAGGGGGCGCTTCGGGGGCTTCAAAGTTCGTTCAAAAGGGGTAAAGGAACCTTAGAAATCTCCACCACATGCAAAAAGCCAAAGTCGAGAGAGAGAGAGACAAGAGACCACATGTTTAGACACATGTTTAGATCAGAGTGATGCTGCGGTAGGCAATATCTGAGTCGGGATTCGGTTACAGGAGAAGTTGGAAAAGATAGGAAATGCAGATTCGATAACATGGTCGCTAACGTGGTCGCTAACATGGTTGCAAGTTGAAGCGTTGCAAGCGGGAGAATCGATATTGAAATCTACTAATATGTAGGCACCTTCTAGGTAGGTAATTGTGGAGAACGGTGATTGTAGTCTAGTTCCGTCCCATGTCGTTGGATCCCATCATCCACCCACGATCCCACCGTCGTCAGTCTACGAAAAAGTCTACACACCACTAATGGCCCATCAAGTACTACCTAGGAACCAATACCACGACAGAAACGCGCCTCGCACGCTTCTATCTCATCAGCAACACGCACCTTTTATATTACCACTGCTACCACGTACATATTACCACCTACACTCCCTCGTACATACTGCACCATACGTACCATACGCACATATCCGCACCACACGACGCCCGCCGTCCAGCCGTTCGGGAAGTCAGGAATGCTCCCTGCATTGTACGGAATATATGTAGGCAGGTTGCAGTATTGTACCTACCAGAGACACAACGGTGACAGCCGTCGTGACAGTGACATTCTTCCGGTCCTGATGCGACTGCGGGGAGAAATACAATTCGATTAGAGCCAGCTCCGAGTCGTATCCATATCCACACGAAGAGACACAAAGAGACCTACTATGTACCCTCGCTTCCAATAAGACTGGTAAGACTGGTAAACGCTGCTGCGCTGCTACATTACCTAATATTACATTTACGTATTCCGTACCCGAAGGCATGAAACTCTGTTTTTATTATCCCAAGGTGCCTGACTCGCTCCGTAGGCCAATAGGCCGTCATCGACATGTCAGATTCCTATTCCCGTGCCGTCGTCGGTGACGCGCGGTTCCAGAACGATTACGATGATTGGGTTCCCGATAAATTCTGAGCAGACATTAGCGTGAAAGCCATACCAAGCACGTTTTTTTCTTTGTCTTTCGCAGTGGGTAAGAAATCTCACCTCTCTTTGTTACTGGACTTGAAGTACTTGTACGGTACATATGTACTTTGCCCCTAAGTTGGTTCCGGCCTGTTGGGTGCGCATACGGTTCTACTGTGGCCAAGTGCCTAAACTTGCAAAAGTTCCAAATCGACGGTGAGACTGAACGTCCTATCGTCTCATTGGAGGTTAGGGCCTGAAGTAAATAGCCCGAGAGACTGCCGCCGAACAGCTCTTGGTTGCCCTATATTAAATGAGGTTAGTTGTGGTTATGTCTGGATGCAGGCAGAGACAGGATACGGGATACCGTATCACACATAGCAAGCCAATACACCTCTACAATACCTCAGACTTACCACACTGACGCACCTACGCACCTTAATGTTACCTCCCGCCCATCCTGTAGCCGTCCGAATAGGATGACATAAACCTGATAATGATCTCACGGGTGGTTGAGATAATAGCTCGTTGGGCCAACAAGCAGAGACACTTCTCCAACTCTTACTTATCTGAGAAACATTTTGATAACCTCCCCATGACCCATCGACCATCATGACCATACTTAGTAAACCATACAGACTATACAGCCCTTACAGACGTTCGTCAGGTTGCCTATCTCGCGGCCGTAGCCAAGCCCTCTGGTAGTTTGGTCCGCAATGCATATCTATACCGTACACAGATATCCGCCCGCGTACAGTATACCGAGATACTTTCAGCGTCCAGCATGCTGCCATCGGTACCGCCCAGGTATTGTGCGATACGTACAGTGCCCTGTCCACTAGATTGCTACACTGCTACGATACTACCACCGCGCTTGGGTCAGTGGAAACCGCCAAGACAGTCGATACCCACCCGGACGGAGCAGACGTGCAGCGCGAATGCTCGACTTGCGCTTGCTGGGTAGAAGCTGGTTCTTCTGTTGGTCTGCTAGGCCTGCGAGGCCTGTGAGGTCTGCGTCTTGCTAAACTGCTCCTGGCCAGCCCGTCCCACATCCCTCTACTAGCTATTTAGCTATTTATTATCAGGACTCGATCCCAACCTGGGCAAACGCTTCTTCACCTGGGGGTGACCTAGCGCCGGGACAATCTTGGTTGTAACTGACCCGTTCCCAATTCCCACATTTTCTCCGTATTCTTCTTTGTTTCCTTCCATCTCTCCCCTTCTCTTATACACCTCTCGTCCCCGTTCAATGGCACTGGGTTTTGATAGCAACATCAATTAGTGCTAATTGTTCACTCAGCTACGTTCCCGTAACTGTTGTTGCACCTTTGCCCTGCCATTTGTCTCACAATTGTAGGAGGAAGGAGGACGACTTAGCACCTTAGCTTCCAATGGCTTTCATACTCAGTTCATAACCTCAGCCTTATACCGAAATTCAATAATACCTGTTTCTTCGCGCCTCTCACCTCAAAAAAAGAACACGCCACTCGTTCTAGCCTTACGATAAAACACCAGTCGGCAATTATAGGGATAGGGGGCCGGCACCCTCCCGGTGCTACCATTGCTACCTGCTACATATAACGTGTGGCAAATCTATGGTTGCGCAGCTTGAATCGGGTGGGACTTGGTTCTCAACTTAAAGACTTACACAGCTTTACCCATTGGACTCATCAACCACAATAAGGAGCCATTGTTGCGCATACGTATACTCATTGTCGCCTGTTAACCCATACCAACCTTTATAAGGGAGACGAAAAGGATAATAAGAGATCATGAGTTCACCAGCAGCCACTGCCCCGACAGGGGCTGCGCCGAAGGAGGGTAAGAAGAGGAGAGGTGTTGGCAAGGTTCTGTACCAAGTCAGGTCTGTCTTCAAGAGAAGTGGTCGCTCCAAGCCGGCGCCTAGCGGACAGGTTGCAGCGCCTGAACCTCCGCTCATGAGGTAAAGTTCCTCGTTCACCTTTCTACTAGGTTCGCATCGAGTATTAACATGCATCAAGCCAACCTCCCGCTCCAGCTGCTGCTCCAAAGAGACCGCAGTACGAGGGTGCGACCAAGATCCCTCGGCTGCAGATCCACGAGGAGCGTGCGAAGAAGCTCGGCTCCCGATTCGGTCTGGAGATCAAGCCGAGCGAGTGGCATTCTACCGAGGGAGATGTGTACCGCGTCGAGAAGTCGGTTCGCATGCGAATCCACCGGGAATGTCACCGGTGCCATTCCGCGTTCGGCGCTGGCAACGAGTGCCCTAGCTGCCAGCACAAGCGGTGCAAGAACTGCACTCGGTATCCCGTCAAGCGCACCGATTCCGAGAGGGAGGCCAACAGGACGAGACGGGAAGCCATCATCCGGAGGAACAAGGAGAACGCCCCTATCATCCCCAGCTACGACTACTCGGAGAAGATCATCCTGAAGCGACCCGGAAAGACAGGCGGACAAGATTTGGTGTTCAAGGGCAAGCCTCGCATGCGCGTCAGAAGGCACTGCCACGTGTGTAGCAGCCTGATTACTGCGCATTCGAAGCAGGCTAGGACCTGCGACAACTGCGGACACAGGCGTTGCGCGGACTGCCCGAGAAACCCGTAAGTCTATTCCTCTCCTAATATGAATAATTCAGGCACTTGAGCAGACATATCTAACCTTACGTAGGGATGCCAAAAAGAAGTACCCGTACGGATATCCCAACGACGAGCCCGGCACGACTTTCAAAGGCGTGCACGCCTGCCACGAGTGCAAGACGAAATTCCCGGCCAACGCAGAGGACGGGACCGAGTGCCGGAACTGTTCGCACAAGAAGTGCGCGGACTGCCCGCGAGTCAAGCCGAGGAAGGTAGAGCCCGAGCCCGATCCCGACATCTTGGAGAGCCTGCGGCTTCGCATGGAAGCCTTACGGACGGTGGACGTGGACGTGTAACAATGAATGCCAGTTGGATTTTGTTGTCTTCCCTGACGCGGATCCCGAACCACCGAATCCTACCTGTATGAGAAAAAATCCTACGGCGAAAAGTTTACCACCACCACCACTACTACTACTACTATTATATCTATCACCTTGCAGCGGCGAACTGCGTAGGCCCCCCCTTTTCGGACGATCGTCTCGCACTTTCTTCTTCATCGCCATCCCGAGCAAACTGTATATATCGGAATGTCCGACGAACAAAAAAAACTTCTCATGTGCAACGAAATTTACGATATGAGCCGCATTATACCAATACCACATTCAGCATGCATTTGCCATTTATAAACTTCTTTTTTGCAGTTTGTTCTTGATCTTTGCTTTCTTCTTCTCATCTCCTCTGTTGGAGATCCGAAACTTAGACGGGGGAGAGCCGCTTTGGTTGATAGGGAAGATGAAGAGAGTATTACATATGTTGAACATTGGGGTTGTGTGCGAGTCAGATGGGTGGACAATGCAAGTTTGGTGCTAAGCTGAATAGTGTTCTGCTCGAAGTTACGACGCCAAGCTATTAAGTCTTATCATGGTCGATCTATCTGTCTCCTTTCGCCTCCTACATAATACTAAAAAATGGATATATTACGTTTTACCGTGTAGTCGATGTCGTTCTCTTACGCCCTTTTGCTCCGTGAATGTTTACATGATAAATCCCGTTCGTGAATCGAGGGACGATCTTCCGGCACGTAGGTCCGGCTCTCTCGGGTGTCACGACGGCTTTTCGTATTGGGCAATTCAAGCCGGCAGCTGCTGAGTCTTCTCTGCCTCGCCTTGCATTGCATCCTTCCCCCCCTAATCAGCTCTACTTACGAGCGCTCCCCCCTTCCCCGCTCCGGCTACCTACATACATAGTAGTGACAGCGACTTGGGACCAAGATATTGGCTGGTGGTTGCACCGCATGCTCCTCTGATCACTCGCATGAGAAAGTAACCGACAAATGTCTCGTGCATGTTGCCGATGGGGAGAAAAGGGGGTGGGGGGAGGATGCGGCGGTTATGACAACCGTATATTTCATCGTCGCCTCCCGCGTCTCCGAGTGACGCAAACTTGGGGGGAATGGAGGCTCAGTGAAGCAACATAGAAAAAGAAAAAAAAGAGCACCGGGCACGACTTGCATGAACAGTCAGACCAACGTCACAGGAAAGCATTACTACTACTGCGCGCCATAAGCCAACACCGGTCTGTCGGAACCATGATCCAATATTTCGCGGTCGGTCAGACCCAACAGGCTGGCACCTGAGGGTGGTGCCCAGCCAGCAACTACATATTCCTGCTATCTTACACTTGCCTCTTTGATCATTCTTGCATCCTGACGTTCTAGTCCGCATATACACACAATAGGCTGTAGTGTCGCAAAGTAACACTCGGCTCTCAGCCACTTTATTCCGAGGCAGGGCATCTCTCTTGAAGAGCCTTTCCTCCGACGTAGGGTAAAATCATTATAATCGCCGAGATAGGGGACTCGGCGTTTCGGACAGCGACATATGAAATGTCGTTGTGGCGCCCACCCAGGCTCCCGGTACGGGGGGGTTGTTTTCCGACATCTTGGGACTTGGGAAGGACGAAAAAAAAAGCAAAGGGCATTGTACTATTAACGAACGGGACGAACCAACAGTTCGGGGCGGTGGCTCTTTTCTTTTGTCGCTTGTCCTCAATGAAACCAAACACGTGTGATCTACCGTGCGCGATACTGTACCACTGAAGTAGGTACCTCCAGTGAACATGGCTTGAATTGTTGCCCCCTAAAAGAAGTAGACACAGCCCGTCCTTTAGCTGCTTAAGCGCCTGGTTCTAGGGCAGCAGCCCACTGAAGCTATTGGAACTTTTGCAGCGGGACCCAGCTAGCTTCGCCCTGCCTCACCCTCCCCCAAAATCGCCAAAGGCTGCTGACTCAAGACTGACGAATGGGAAAAAGTAGCAAGGGCTCCTTTGACGCTAGGTCTGTTTTCGTCCGAGCAGGGGGCGGGGGCGCGGAGAGAAAGAGAGAGCAGCTGGAAAAGAAAAAAAGAGATAGGGGGTAAAAAAAAGGGTAGGGGGAGGAGGCGAAATGCGAAATGACCACACCAAAATCCCTCCTTTGGGTTAAGAACCCCTACGTAAAAAAGACTTGCCCCCAGAAGAGCTAAACCGAAAACTTCCAACGTGGACAAAGCGCGCCGGACAAATATAGCAATCTGCTCCGCGCGCTACCCAAAGAATCGAAAGCGTCGGCTTGCGAGCGTAACCATGGTTCGATTTCCCCCAGTCGCAGTCGTGCGCGAACCGTCGATCATATCGATTTCCTGACTCGCGACACCGCAGGGACGATATACATACCTCATATATTAGGATTGATTTTGACACGAACTGGGAGTTCAAGTTAGAACGCCGCCCCTTACATGGACCCAAGCCGCCAAGTTGACGGTTCCCAGAGGTTAGGCGGGACAAGGACAAGGAACAAGCTTTGACAAAAGCTTCACAACTAGCGGATCAGGAAAGGCCCGTTGGGTCCCGGTCCCGGCCGATCCAAGAAATTCCAGGTATCCTTTCCCAGGAAGCAGGGAATGGGGAAATGGGAAATGGGGAATGGGTACGAGGGAGAAAGTACGTACCTACAATATGAAGAAGAGACCCGACAGTCTGGATACTCTATGCCGGATTCCGTCTAGCGGGAAATGTCTCTCGGAACTTCTACATTGGTAAAATGTCCCGAGTCCCCCCTCGCTCGTTCGTTAATAGAGTACAACACGTGTTTTCTTTTCTGGTACCGAGGACTCGACTTGGTCTAGTTTCCCGGTTGTTTTGCGGGCCTTTTCTTACCGCGGATTGGGAAGCTTTGGCACAAGTTGCTGCTACAAGCTTAGTTCGGTCTGAAGCGCTGAAGCGCTTTTTCTCTCGTCCCCTTTTTCTTCTTCTCCCACCTCGCTACCAGAAAATTTCGTCGAAACTAGAGGCACGAGGACATGGATGAGTAAAAGTTGATATATGATAGGTTTCACGGGCTATTTCACCGGTGTAGAGGCAACAAGGTTCGCGACAAGCTTTTGTTGGCCATTTTATGGCATTCGCTGGTGAGAGACGCAAGGGACCCTAGGTGTTCTTCACACCGGCCATTGCCTAGTTCGAGAGCTGTCATAAGCCTTGTCCTATGGGCTGGCTGGCTGGATGGTACGTGTGATGTCTTGCTTGCTTCAGGCATAAAGGCATTTTCTAGACGCAGCGGCGATCAGTATTTTTTTGATCAATGTCCTTCTTTTCGCCAGTGTTATCGGCTCGTCTCTTCCGATAATGCAGGAAAGGGGACTTACCGACATGACATCCATGAGCCACAAGAGGCTCGAGAGGTTATGCGATGGTAAGCTCTGGATGTGATGTGTCCCATTCGGGTCACATTGATCTTCCTGTCCGCCCACCCATCGCCCAAGGGCTCGCCGTCACAAGCGGCACTGACGGAAGCTCCCGTCTTTGTAGCCCCCATACTGCTGAAACGTCATCCCCAATACCCCCATCCCCCCATCCTCCATCCAGATCGG